>JAQZBX010027449.1:0-28353 GCA_029593785.1 Cabassous unicinctus | reverse complement strand
AAACTTCTTTGAAAATTAAGTGAAAAATAGTGAAACACTGCAGAGTGAGAGGGGGAAGGTGCCATAGTACAGACTGGAAACCTAATATTGTAGTGATAAAAGTTAAAATGTGAAAAAAATTTTTTAAATTAATTATTATTTTTTTAAATTTCTTTTTCCCATTTTATGAATATCCCAATCCTTTAAATTTATTTTATTTTTAGTATTTTTTTAAAAGTTTTCATGTATTTTATCTCTAACATTTAAAGTTGTATTTATTATTTCATTTTCCTATTAATTATATTTGGCTATTATATTGGATTCATCTTGAAAAATGCTTTGGATCACAGAAGGGTTACAACTGGGGTGGGAGACGATCTTCGGTGGGGGATATCAGGGATAGGAGGTTCATGGGATGAAGTTCACCTGAACATACATAAAAGGTATATAAAATTGTTCAAATGCTCATGGGGCATGATCACAGTGGATGGAGAATCACTCAATAAATGAGAGAACACTGAATTCCCAGCCTGGAGAGCTCTGCCACATTCTCCAAGGGAGCAGTAACATTCCCCCAAGTGCAGGGGCAGTGTCTGGCTAAGAAGGATGATCCACTGATGGCCTCTTGTTATTGATGAGTAGCCTTACGAGTCTTTGCTCTTGAAACTGAAACTTAGTCTATTGTTATGTGGTACATCAGGGTTGCCCCCTGAGAGCCTCCTTATTGCTCAAATGTGGCCTCTCTCTAAGCCAAAATCAGCATATGAATGCATTACCTTCCTCCCAGCATGGGACATGACTCCCAGGGATGAGCCTCCCTGGCAAAGAGGGATTACTACCTAGTGCCAACTGGCAATATGACTGGAAAAAGACCTTGAATAAAAGGGGGAAAAGGTAAGGACAAATGAGTTCATATGGATAAGAGACTTCAAAGTGAGTCAGGAGGTCATCCCAGAAGTAATGCTTATGCACATCTCAGTATGACCTCATAGGCTTCCAATGTGGATATGACTCCAAATAGAGGGGCTTCTGGGGGCTCTGGAAACACCCAGTTCCTATATCAGGTCGGGCAGCTCCAGAGTTTGGCACCTTATCAGTGAGCCCTACTGTGAAATTTGTGCTTCTGAGAGTGACAGAGTTGGACTCAAATATGTCCTCCCCACACAAGATTCATCAGTCCCTTCTATTCAAACCTATGTGTAGTGCTGGAGTTTGTAGGTGTGCTTCCAGAGATTGGAGTCTTTAGCCTGCCCATGTGCCAGCTGGGCCTGGAATCTCAGTGCAACTGCAACTCCTACTCTACAGATCAATGGACTCTCCCAGGACACCTGGCAGGGAGATGATGATGGACAATGGAGAGAATCTACAGCTGTAGGTAGGACAATCCCATCCATCTTATCTATGGATATAAGCCCTCTCTCACTTGGAGGTGGAGTGGACATCACCATCCCAGACTCCTCAGGATTGAGGGGAGAGCTATGGACTAGAGTCAGCTTACTGGTATTCTGTTGTAGACATATAGTGATTCAAGTAATGGAAGAAATTACAACACTAATGTGGAGCCAGTGGCCACTGGACACTTTGGGGCAGGGAGAGGGAAAAGCAGTTGTAATACAGGGGCTTGGGAATGATCCTGAGTGACATTGCAATAACAGATATAGGCCATTTTACATCAGCATATAACATGCAGAACTGTGTGGGAGAGAGTGTGGTCTACAAGGTGAGCTATGGTCCATGCTTAGTGACATAGCCCCAGAATGTGTATATCCATTGCAGGTGATGTGCCACACTAATGAAAGATGTTTATGTGGGAGATTGTGGGAGGTATGGGAGGTAGGACATATGGGAATCCCTATAATTTTTGTGTAACATTTATGTAATCTAAGTATCTTTTAAAAAATAAAAGAATATTAAAAATAATAAAAATAATAAAAAGTATGCATAACACTTTTAAAATAAGATTTAAATTTATAAAGGTTGTGTGAAAATGTATTGCATTAAGTTGGATATTAAAGTATATGAATTCTGAATTTCCTCTTAACTTTAAGTTCAATGATTCTCTGAATAATTAGTGAAAATAGAAATGAACTAAACAACACACTTCTGTGCACATACTGTATAAAATTAGTTCTATATTTCTCATGGAAGTTGTTTAAAACTTCTCCTCTCCCCATTAGTTTCCTACAATCACTCATAATTACTTCCTCTCAGCAGAAAACAAATGGATCTTGGAGGATGAAAGTAGATTATAATAAACTTAACCAGGTGGTGACTCCAATTGGAGCTGCTCTCCCAGATGTGGTATCATTGCTTGAGCAAATCACCACATCCCCTGGTTCCTGGTATGCAGCTGCAGATCTGGCAAATGGGTTTTTTACTCTATTGCCATTTATAAAGACCACCAGAAATAGTTTGCTTTCAGCTGGCATGGTCAGCAGTATACCTGCATAGTCCTGCCTCAGGGGTATATCAACTCTTCAACCCTATGTCATAATATTGTCCCCAGGGTCCTTGATCATCTCTACTTCCCAAAAGACATGACATTTATTATATTGGTGATATCATGATGATAGGACCTAGTGAGCAAGAAGTAGCAAAGACTCTAGATTTATTGGTAAGACATTTGTATGAGAGAGGATGGAAGATAAATCCAAGAAAAATACAGGGGCCTTCCACCTCAGTGAAGGTTCTGTGTGTTCAGTGGTGTGGGGCATGTCAAGAAATCCAATGTAAAGTGAAGGATAAGCTGTTAAATCTGGCCCCTTCTATGACCAAAAAGAGGCACAACAATTAGTTGGTCTCTTTGGATTTTGGAGACAACACATTCCTTATTTGGGTGTGATACACTGGCCCATTTACCAAGTGACCAAAAAGCTGTGAGTTTTGATTGGGGACTGGAAAAAAGGAGGCTCTGTGACAGGTCCAAGCTGCTGTGCAAGCTGCACTACCACTTGGGCCATATGATCCAACAGATCCCATGGTGCTGGAAGTTTCAGTGGCAAATAGAGATGCTGTCTGGAGCCTTTGGCAGGCCCCTGTAGAAGAATCACAACACAGACCCTAAGGACTTTTAAGCAAAGTCCTGCCATCCTCTGCAGATAACTACTCTCCTTTTGAGAAAGAACTTTTGTCCTGCTACTGGACCTTGATTGGGACTGAACACTTAACCATGAGCGATCAAGTTACCAAGAGACCTGAGTTGCCTATCATGAGTTGGGTATAAAGTTGCGTGTGCACAGCAGTACTCCATAATAAAGTGGAAGTGGTATATATGAGATAGGGCTTGAGCAGGCCCTGAAGGCACAAGTACATTACATGAAGAAATAGCACAAATGCTCATGGACACCACCCCTGTCATGTTATCTCCCCTTTCCCAGCCCACAGTTTTGACATCTTGGGGAGTCCCTTACAATAAGTTGACTGAGGAAGAGAACACTCAGGCCTGGTTTACAGATGGTTCTACATGATATTCTGGTACCACCCAAAAGTGGACAGCAGCAGCACTGCAGCCCTTTTCTGGGACATCCCTGAAGGATAGTGGTGAGGCCAAATCTTCCCAGTGGGCAGAACTTCAAGCAGTTCATCTGGTTGTTCAGCTTTCTTGGAAAAAGAAATGGCCAAAGGTGCATTTGCACACTGGTTCATGGGTTGTGGCCAATGATTTGGCTGGATGGTCAGGGACATGGAAGGAGCATGATTGGAAAATTTGTGACAAAGAGGTCTGAGGAAGAGATATGTGGATAGATATATCTTAGTGGGCAAAAAACCTGAAAATGTTTGCACCCCACATGAATGCTCAACAAAGGATGACTTCAGTAGAGGAAGATTTTTAATGATTCCCTTATTGTATGACAAGTTTTATTAGTTTCATGTCATAATATTTAAGGATATCAAGTTTAAGATTGAATATTACCCAATGACTTGCACCCTATTTTCTAGGGATTTAATGCATTTCTGGTTGTCCACAGTAGAGTTGAACATTGTTATGCATGTCAGTTATTGTTTTTACTTAGAGACTAAATATGGTGTAAGGTAATGTGTATGGTTGCCAAGTTGACAAGGGGTGAACTGTGATAATTAGTCTAACATGTCAACTCAGCCAGGTAATTTTGCCCAGTATTTTGCTCAAGCAAGCACTGGGCTAATTGTAATACAAGGACATTTATGGACTTTAGTCACCAGTGAATTTACCACATAGATAGCTGATTACATCTACATCAATCAGGGAGATTGCCATCAGCAATGAGTGGTGCTTTATCCAATCAGTTGAATGCCTTAAAAGGGCAAGTGATTTCAACATTCAGAAAGAATTTCCCAGCTCATCTTTGGGCAGCCAACATCTCCCAGAAACTCATCAAGGACCTTCATTGGACTTGCATCTGAGCCTCTGGTTGCAGCCTGCCTGTGGAACCTGGACTTGTGCCTCCTCATGGCCATGTGAGAGACTCTTATAAAATCTATTTACAGATATCTCCTGTTGATTCTGTTTCCCTAGAGAACCCTGACTAATACAGTAAGGATTCAGAAGGGTGAGGCTGGTCTTGAAGTGCCCATAAAAGAGGTAAATTAGTCTAGGATTACTATCACAATAGTAGGCTTAGACTGAATCCAGCCAGTTTCAGCAATTTTAGATATTTAGCTTTTTGATGTTTGACAATACAAAGGCATCTATATAATGATTTTGACTTAATTCTTAGTTACAATTTCTAGTAAATATTCATTTTTTTAAAAAGTGGGCACTTTTGTTTATTAACAAGCAACTAAAACTATTTTATTAGTAAAATTAATGTTGCTAAGTTTTTCCACTTTTCCAGCAGTTGAGCTAATTCCATTTGTGGTTTCTTTTACAAATCTAATTCAATTGCAAGATAATATTAAAATTGAAAGTCTCATCTTTAGGTTACTTTAAGTCATTTTCCAGTATGTAACAGAGAAACCCAAAATTTGATTTACAAGCTCCTAGTCATGAGCAGACTGACAAAGTTAAAGTAAGCAGAGATTAGAAAAGAGTAAAGAATTTTAAACACTTAATTAAGGAAAGTCTTGACTTTAGAATCACCTTCACACAAAGTGCCCAGTGTCCAGCCATGACAGAAATCTTGCATGGGCCCTTCAGCATCATTCCTCCAGGGAAATCCCTGGGCAGCTGCAAGGCACAGAGATGAGGTAGTCAGAGAAGCCCTTACAGCTGAGGACACATGAATTAAGAATGCTCTAAGGCTTCACCCCATTAGCTACCTCTCACAAGGGGTAAAGTCCCAGGGGCTTTTTCACTGGAATGATTGGGGTGTTCCAAGGGGATTGGTAGTAAACTATTAGGCCTTTCTCCAGGAACTTTTTAATCATGGTTTGGAGGCCTTTAACAACTTCCTCCTTGAGCTTCCTTCTAGACTGATGGCTTATGAGGAGGTTTCCTATTCTACAGGGGAGAGGTTTGGTAAATGGATTAAATCTTGATTCCCCATCCATTCCTTTTAATATGCATGGCTAAGATGAGAGAGCTCTGGAGATGAAGATCAAGACCAAGTAAATGGCCCTCATGTCAACTGAGAAATTAACAATCTTACCTGCCATGCCAAGGCTCATCCAAGTCTCCTAGTTGATGGTTCATGCTGTCATCCAGGGAGCCGGGCCTGGCTTAGGCCCTTCAGTCCTTCCCTAGGGCAAGACCCTAGTCAGTCCCAGTGACTGTGGGGCTGGATGGGGCCAGTGGCGCATTTCTCCACACTTGAAGCAGGTTCCTGTTAATGAGTAGCCTGGGTTCACTTGGCCCTGAGGTGATAGGGTGCCTTTAATGGCAGCATCTAAAAGGTGAGCCTGTTCCCAGGACCTTTGCCTGCCCCTCCTTACTTTTCCTCATTGGTGCCATTGTCTTGATGGTAGGAAACTGAGTAAGTTGTTTCTAAAAGGGAGTTTTTGAAAGTTTGGGGACACCTGGAAAGTTTTTGCAGCTTCTGACAGATATCTGGGGCAGACTAGCTAATGAAGTGAGTTCCTAGCAGGATTTGTCATAGCCTAGAATCAGTATCTGCCAAAGTATATTTTTTATTGCCTCTGCCAGCCTTCCTTGAAATAAGTCTGGGTTTTCATCCTGCCTCTGAATAACTTCCCTGAGCTTATTATAACTGACCAGGTCAGTAGTACATGTCCTCATCCCTTTGAGGAAATATGTGACCATATTATCTCTGGACCTCAGATCTGTCTGTTGCCTCCTTCCTTTTTAAACAGGAATTTCTAACTGGAATTCAGAGTTCATTCAGAGGCCACTCTTGACAGTCCTCTAATTTGTATTGTGCCCACATGGTGTGTCAGTAAAAGATTAACCTCTTCCTTTTTAGACCATCAGTAGGCAGGATGTCCCAGTTCCTGAGAAGGCATCCCATTAAGGATACTGTGGGAACTCTGGAGAAGCCACCCATTATCCTATGGGAAGATGACTATATTCATCAGTATTAGTGGCATCCCACTCTTAGACCTGGCCCAATCAGAACTGCTCACTGTCCTGGCATCTTGTGGGCCAGTGTTCCTGCTTGCTTTCCTGATGTCCTGGGGATTGGAATCCCCTTGTCTTTGGGTATTCCCAAGTCCTTAGATTTCTTGGTAGATGTCTGGGTTTAGTTCCCAGACCAAAGCTACCAAGCTAGATTCCTCTCCAGGAAAAAGACTGGTTAGGGAACCTTCTTTAAGCCCACATTTGCAGAGGTCTTAGGAAGTGGCCCTGAGAGAACTCATTTTATGGCCACTGCCAGGGACCAAGCTGAGTTTAAACCCAACATCAAGATACCAGAGGTGGGTTGTTTGGTTGCTTGCAAGCAAACTGCCTTGGGTCCTGGAGGTAATGGAATCTTACATCCTCCAAGGAACTGAGGAAGTGACAAGGGTATAGAATGCATTTTCTGTTTCTGAAGCATTCATAGGCCCAACAATGAGAAGGACACGAGTTGTCAGAAGAAAATCCCATAGTAGGTGCTAATCACATTCTGAGTGAAGGCAAAAAGAAAGAATAAGGAAATCTCAGAGAGGGCAGGGGAGGGCATAAGGGAAGGTAAATATGTGACCTCTCCTTTGGGCTACTACATGACTCAGACCATATGCCTAGTCAGGCCACGGAAGCAGCTTTGCCCACCACCCAGAGCTTCCTTGGATCTACTGAAGAGGGAGCTGGAGGCTGGTCCCAAGACTCTAGTGGTAAAACCTACAGGCTTAGAGGAGGGAGGGTGTGAGAAAATTGATAGATAGTTGAGGCTCCGGTAGACTCCTGGCAGAATCATACATGACTCAGGGAATGCCCCCAGTCAGGCCTTAATGATGTTTTCTCTAATAAAATTATTTTTAAAAAATATCAAAAAAGAGGAAATAATTAAAAGTTAGGAGTTAAATTGATGCAAATCTACATCCAATTAATATTTATTGATTTCCTACAGAATTCCTAACATATTAAAATCATAATCACATTTGAATGCCATCCTCATTTTATAGATCTAGAGAGGCTGACAAAATTGCCTAAGATAAACCTGTTTTCATTGTTTCAGTTGAAATTTGAACCCAGGATTTCTGGCCTCATCTCTTGATACATTTCAACATATCATATTATTATTTATCACAATTAGGAGAAGTGAAAGGACATAGCATGAATCCCAACTATGAAAAAAATTAAAGAGGACACCCCCAATAAAAGCAAGTAAAATATATAAAAATTCAGAAGTCATTATATGTATGGAGAATGCAAGAATTTGATGAAAAAAATATACAAAAGTATGAGGCTTTCAAATTTTATTCTTTTTTTAGTGGTTTGATGGTTCTTCGTGTGTTCTATTTATAAATATATAAGGGAAAAATTCTATGACTAATATTATTTACTAAAATTTAAATCATATATATTAAACATTTAAACTAAAAGTTCCTTCATAAATGAAGGATATTTTAATTATCCAAAATTTGTGTAGGATGAAATACAAGCCAAAGAAAAAAAATAAAACTGTGCCTAAATATATAATTATTAACTCTGATTTATGTGATACACAAAACAAAATACAAAGCACAATTTTTGTCAAATAATAAGATGTATATGTATTAAATATCTAGGTCTCTGTTTATATTATCCATCTGTTCTGGTATGTTGTCCCCCTATTTATTAGAACTCTTTGAATATTAATAATTGATATTTTAAAATCTTGATCTGATTTTTGTAACTTATCTGCATATTGATTCTTGTTCGACTCCTCAATCTGTCTCCTTAAACTGTATTTTTGCCTTTTTGAATACCTTGTACTTTTTTAAATTGAAAAGCAGTCATGGTGTACAGAATAAAATACACAAAAGTACATAGTCTTCTAGTTTTATCTTAGTTTTCCAGCTCCTATGGCAACTTCCACAGTTGTTGGTTTAACATCAGGAATTTATTGGCTTATGGTTTCAGAGTCTAGAAGGTTTGCTACCTCTGAAGGCTGGTTGCATTTTTGACTGGCCAGCAATCCCTAGGTCCCTTGGCTTCCTCGACAAATGAAAATGTCCCCTCCTTTTTCTTCCAGGTACTATTGACACAGAGAATTACTTTTTCATTTGGCTTTAACTTCATGAAACCTAATTCAGTTCAGCCACAGCTTAACTAAAAATAACATCATTAAAATGTCTTAATTACATACTCAGAGTAATGGGCAAAGAGTAAAACATATATTTTGGTTTTTTATGTTTATTTTTTTCTTGAGTACATAATTCAACCTACCACAGCTTGCCCTCTGGATCTCCAAAAGATATGTTTTTCTTATATGCAAAAGACAATCATTTCATCATATATGAATAGCATTAACTCCTTTAAATAACAACTCTGAGTCAAAATTCTCATCAAAATCAGAGAGAGATATTTTCCGTTATAAGCCAAAATTCCTCTGCATCTAATGGACCTTTGAAATAAATAAATAAATAAATAAACCAAGTTAGTTAGTTCCACAATACAATTGTGGGACAGGTGTAGGTAAATTATTGCAATTTTTCAAAGAGAGAAATTGAAAGGAAAACAGGGAATGTGTATGCCAGAGCAAGTCAAAAACACAGCAGGAAAAATTCCATTAAATTAGAAAGTCATCTGTACTCAATGCTTTGTCCTCCAAGACACATGCAGGTGCAGCCCATACTTTACAAGAATTTTTATAGAGGCCAAACTCACCCAGAATACAAGAATGTAGGCCACACCCTCGCTGAGCCTGGGAATGGCAGCCATACTCTGTCTGAATGCAAGGGTTCAGGCCACATCATAGCAAAGCATTGGGGTGGTGGTACTTTCCTTGACATCAGGGTTCAAGGCCCACCCCTTCCAAGTACTTACAGGGATATTAAAAACAACTGTGTGGGGAAAAAAAACTAGAATGTGTAAATGAAATTGAAAAATTTTTAGGAACCTATGAACCATCTACACTGACCCTGGAACAAATAGAAGACCTCTACAAACCAATCACAAGTAAAGAGATTGAAATAATCATGAAACAACTCCCAAAATGAAAAGCCCAGTACCAGATAGTTTCACAGGTGAATTCTATCAAGCATTCAAAGAAGATTTAATACCAATCTTACTCAAACTCTTCCAAAAATTGAACAAGAAGGAATGTTACCAAACTCATTCTATGACTCCAATATAACCATCCTACCAAAAGCAGGTAAAGATGTTACATAAAAAGATCCATTTCTCTAATGAATACAGATGAAAAAATCCCCAAAAAAATACTTGCTAATCAAATCCAACAACACATTAAAAGAATTACTCATCATGATCAAGTGGCTTTTATACCAGGCATGCAAAGGTGGTTCAACACAATAAAATCAGTTAGCATAATACATCACAGTAATAAATCAAAGGATAAAAATCACATGATCCTATCAATTGATGCAGAAAAGGCATTTGACAAAATACAGCATCATTTATTGATAAAAGTAGTATAAAAGATCAGAATTGAAGGAAATTTTCTGAACATAAAATCACATATGAAAAACCCACAGCTAACATTGTCCTCAATTTTGAATGACAAAGTTTTCCCACTGAGATCATGAACAAGACAAGGATGCACACTGTCACCACTGTTGTTCAAAATAGAGTTAGAAGTTCTAGCTAGAGGAATCAGGCAAGAAAAAAGAAATAAAAGGTATACAAATCAGAAAGGAAGAAGTAAAACATTCACTATTTGCAGATGATCTGATCCTATATCTAGACAGTCTCAAAAAATGTACAATAAAGCTGCTTGATCTAATAAATGATTTCAGTTTTCAGGGTACAAGATCAATACACAAAAATCAGTTGTATTTCTATACCCTATTAATGTGAAATCTGAGGTGGAAGTCAGGAAAAAAATTCCATGTACAATAGCAACTAAAATAATCAAAATTTAGCACTAAACTTAAACAAAGATGCAATGCACTTATATTCAGAAAAATACAATGATTGCTAAAAAAAATTTTAAAAACACCTGAATAATTTGAAGAGCACTCCATGCTCATGGATTCAAAATCTAAATATCATCAAAATGTCAATTCTACTCAAATTTATATACATATTCAATGCAATTCCAATAAAAATCCCACCAGCATTGTTTTAACAAATGGAAAATAAAAGTAACAAATTTGTTTGGAAGTGAAAGGGGCCCCAAATATCCAGAAACATCATAAAAAGGAAAAGGGAATTTGGAGGACTCTCATCTGGACTTTAAACCATATTACCTAGCTACAGTGGTTAAAAAGAGCATGGTACTGGCAGAAAGATAGACACATAGACCAATGGAACTGAACTGATGGTTCAGAAACAGACCCTCACATCTATGGTGAAGTGATTTTTGACAAACCTGTAAATCCCAACCATCTGGGGCAAAATGTCTCTTCAACAAATGGTTTTGGGAGAACTGGATATCTATATCCAAAAGAAAGAAAGAGAACACCTATTTCACACCTTATTCAAAAATTAACTTGAAATGGATCAAAAACCTAAATATAAAACCAAGAACCATAAATCTCAAAGAAGAAAATGTAGGAAATATCTTCAAGACATGATGGTAAGTGGTGCAGTCTTAAATCTTACACTACAAACACAATGAAAGAAAATATGATAAATGGGACCACCTCAACCTTAAACACTTCTGTGATTCAAAGGAATTCAAGGAGGTGAAAATACAGCCTATACAATGGGAGAAGATATTTGGAAACCACATATCTGATAAAGGTTTGACTTCTATTCTATATAAAGAGATCAAACACTTGACAATAAAAGAGCAAGCAATCCAATTAAAAAATGGGCATAAGATTTAAAAAGACAGTTCTCCAAAGGCAAAATACAAATGGCCAAATGGACATGAAAAAAATGTTTCATATCACTAGCTATTAAGGAAATGCAAGTCAAAATGACAATGAGATATCATCTCATACCACATAGAATGCAAATCATTAAAAAACAATTAAGTGATGAAGAGGATGTGGAGAAATAGGAGCACTCCTTCACTATTGGTGGGAATGTAAAATGGTACAAACCATGTGGAAGACAGTTTGGCAGTTCCACAGGAAGGTAAATATAGAAGTTCCATATTATCCAGCAATTCCTCTACTAGGAATATATCCAGAAGAACTGAAAACTGTGATATGAACAGACATCTGTGCCATGATGTTCATAGTGACATTATTCACAATTGCCAAAACATGGAAATAACCCTTGTTCATTAACCAATAAATGGATAAACAAAATGTGGTATATACATATGATGTAATATTTTGCTGCAGTAAGAAGAAATGAAATTGGGACACATATGATAAAATGGATAAATCTTGAAGACATTATGCTAAATGAAGTAAGCCAGGCACAAATGAACAAATATTGCATGTTCTCATTAATATGAACTAAACATGAAGAATATACACTAAAGTTAAAACCTAGACTGTAGGCTATTAGGAGGTAAGCAGAGGGCTGAGAAGGATGACTGATGCTTAATGTAAGTAGAAGTTTTAATAAACTTGACCATAAGAGGATGGAAATATATAGAGTTGATGATAACACATTATAGTGAGAAACTGCTGGTTTATAAATGAGATTGTGGCTGAAAAATATAGTCTAGGGTTGTAAATGTCAATTGAAAGAAAGCTAGAGAATAATCTAGGGACTGAATAACACAGTTAACCCAGTGGTGGATGTGAATTGTGGTTGATGGTACAGATGCAAGAGTGTTTCTCTATAAGCAAATATACATCACTATTTCATGGCAGTGAGGATGTGGAGAAGCATGGGGAAAATATAATTAGTGTAACCTATAGTCTGTGGTTAACAGCAATACTGTATTATACTTGCATAAATGCCTAAGATGTATTGTGTTAATAATAGGGGGTATGCAAAAAGTGGGCCAAATGTGTGCTCTGGACCTTGTAATAGTCTGGTGATATTATCTCATAATCTGTAACAACTGTTCCACAAATGTGGTGTGTTGGTCAAGGGGTATTGTATGGGAATTCTATACATTTGCATGATTGTTTTTTTAAATTCACAACTTCTTTAATTAAAATATGTTTAAAAATATTAATAATAGAGTGGGGTGGGGTTATATACTCCACTTGTAAGATATGGACTATAATTATTAGTATTGTTTTGACAATATTGTTTCATAATTTGTAGCAAGTATTTCACAATTTAAGGTGTTGGTGGTGGGGTGATATACAGGACCCCAGTATGATGTTATGCATGTTTGTTTTGTTAGTTCACAGTGTTTACTCTACACATCGTTTTTGTGTGTTTATGTAAGAATGATTTACTTCAACAATTTTTTGTTTAAATCAATTGACCACAGATGACTTTGTCTATTTCTGAACTCTAAATTCAATTCTATTGGTCAATATGTCTATTTTCATGCCAGTATCATTCTATTTTAACCACTGTAGCTAAATAATATGCATTGTATTAGCCAAAGAGATGCTGATGCAAAATACCAGAAATATGTTGGCTTTTATAAAGGGTATTTATTTGGGGTTGAAGCTTATGGTTACCAGGCCATAAAGCGTAAGTTACTTCCCTCACCAAAGTCTGTTGCCACCTGTTGGAGCAAGATGGCTACTTAAGTCTGCAAGGGTTCAGACTTCCTCTTTCTCTTAAGGCTCCATGGTCCCAGCTTCGTCCAATATCAGCTGTAAGCTGGGATAAGTCTTGTCTGTCTCACAGGGCTCATTTCTCTCAGAGCTCAGCTGCTCTGTTCTCTCCACAAGGCCAACTGTGAACTATTGGATGAAAAGCTCTCTTCCTGGGGCCTCTGCTGTATCTAATGGAGCCTTCTCAAATCTGCTTCTCTGTGTTCTTATCCTGTGCACTTAATTCCCAGGGCTCCAGCTCAAACTCCCACTTTCTCTTCTGCCATGTCATTTTCTGTGTAAGTCCCTGCCCACCAGAGGGGCAGGGACCCAATGTCATACTGATGTCACCCAATCAAAGCCCTAATCATAATTTAATCATGCCCAGAGGAACAGACCTGTTTACAAACATAATACAATATCTATTTTTGGAGTTCATAAACAATATCAAGCTGCTAAATGCAATTAATGTCAGTGTTTGAGAGTCTTCTAACTTTGTTCTTTTGTAAAATGTATTTGGCTATTCAGAGTCCTTATTTTCAAAATAAATTTCATCATTGGCTTTTCCATTCCTACAAAGTGCACTGTTGGAAATTTGATTGACATTGATTTAAATCTGTATACCAATTTGGTTAAAATTGACATCTTAACAATATTTAGCCTTCCAATCCATGAACATGGCATATCCTTCCATTTACTTTTACCTTCTTTGATTTATTTTAGGAATGTGTTGTAATATTCTGAATATACAACCTTTACATCCTTGGTTAAGTTTATTTCTCAATTTTTGAGTTTTTAGTTGCTATTTTAAATGGATTTTGTCCATGTTACCTCTTCAGATTGTTCATTACTAGAGTATAAAAACTAATGATTTTTACTATTAATTTTTTATCCCTGCACTGTACTGAACTCATTTATTAGCATTAGTAACTTTGTTGTATATTTTTGGGACTTTCTAGATATTGTATCATATCTACAAATAGCAAAAGTTTTATTCCTGACTTTCTGATTAGATACCTCTTATTTCCTTCTCTTGTCTAATTGCTCTGGCTAGAATTTCTAGCTAATATTGAATAACAGTGGTGGCAGACAGCACACTTATCTTGTTCCTACTCTCAGAAGAATAGCTTTCATCACTGACTACAGTCACCTGTGGGTTTTTCATGTGTGCCCTTTATCATGTTGGGAATATTTCCTTCTATTCCCATCTGAGTGTTTTTGTTAGGAAAGAATGATGGATTTTGTCATTTTTACTGCATCAGTCAAGATGACATTGTGAGCTTTCTCCTTTGATTTATTAACGTGACATATTATATTATTTGATTTCCTTGCATTGAAAAATTTTGCATATTTGGGATAAAACCCACTTGATCCTAGTGGATAATTATTTTAATGTGACTTTGGAATTTATTTGCAATTGTTTTGATTAGGATATTTGTGTCTAAATTCATTAGAGGAATTTTTGGAAATACTCTTTTCTCTTAGTATTTTTATCTGGTGTTGGTGTTATGGTGATGCTGCTTTCATAGAACGAGTATGGTAGTGTTCCTGCTTATGTAAAATTTTGGTAGAGTTTGAGAAGGAATGGTATTAAATCTTCATTGAATGATTGGTAGAATTTACCTGTGAAATCATCTGGTCATGGGTTGTTGTTTATTTTTATTTTTTTGGAGATTTTGATGATGAATTCAATGTCTTTACTTGTGATTTGATGTGTTGAGGGCTTTATTTCATTCTAAGGTTTAGGTGTGCATTTCTAGGAATTTGACAATTCCATTTAGTTGAATATTTGTTAGTGTATAGTTCCTAGTATCCTCTTAAGACCTTTTTATTTCTGGGTTTCATTAGTAAATCCGCCCTCTCATTTCTTATTTTATTTATAAGCATCTTATCTCTCTTTGTTGGTCTAGCTAAGGGTTTGTCCATTTTGTGGATCTTCTAAGTGAACCAGCTATTGGTTTTGTTGATTCACTTTATTGATTTTTTTCTCAATTTCATTTATTTCTGCTCTAATAATTTCTTATTTTTCTTTGGCTTGCTGTTAGTTTAGTTTAGTTTTCTTTTTCTAGTTCCTCCAGGTGTTTAGTTAGGCATTTGATTTTAGCTCTTTCTTCTGTTTTTTTAAAACTTTAATTTAAAAGAAGTTTAGATTACAGAAAATTACATTGAAAATATAGGGATTCCCGTATACCCCACCCCTTCCCTCTCCCACATTTCCCCTTATTAATTACATCTTATATTAGTGTACTATATTTGTTACAATTGATGAACAAATATTAAAGCATTGCTTTAATGGTTTACACTGTACCGTGCACTTTTATAGGTTTTGACAAATTGTATAATGGCCTGGGTTTATCATTGTAATAACCTGCAGAACAATCCCAATGCCCTATAGAAGCCCCATGGTACATCTATTCTCCCCTTCCATCCTCTCAGAAGGTCAGGCAAACACTATCTTTATAACAATGTTACAAGTTCTTTCATTAATACAATTATAATAATTCTATTTTGGTCCATGATAGCATTTCCCAGTTGTGATATTATTCAATCCCCAAACGTGTGGATTTGGGGATGGTGATGCCGGTTCTACTTCAGATTGAGAGAGGGCTTAGATCTTTTAGGTCAGATGGAAGGAATTGCTTTTCTTTCAGTTACAGATATTCTTTACTTTTGGGGATGAGCATTGTCCATCATCATGATTTTGTATATATATATTTATTGTGTAGGTCTCCACCCACTATACAAGCAATATATAATAAATATATATTATTTTAATATATTTATTAATATATAATTATTTGTTGTGTGGGTCTCCACCCACTATAACAGTCTATGATAAGATGAAAACATTCATATTTCATAGAAGCATTCCCTATTTTCACCCTTTTCCATATATCCCCCCACCACTGACAACCTGCACCAGTGAACTTCACCTCTAATATTTGACAAATAACATTCCCATAATTTTTTTTTAACCAGAGACCTCTACCTTCCGAGTGAAGTAAAAGGTGAAATCTTAAAATGTTAAGTATTTAGGGCTAGAAATTTCACTCTCAACAATGATTTAGCTACATCCCATAAATTCTGTTATGTTGTATTCTCATTTTTCTTTGCTTCAAGGTAGTTACTGATTTTTCTGACAACTTCATCTTTGACCCACTGATTGCTTAAGTGTATGTTGTTTAACATCCATATATTCATGCCTATTCCATTTCTCTATCCTTTATTGATTTCTATTTTCATTCCATTTTGTACAATGAAATTACTTTGCATAATTTCCACCTTTTAAAGTTCATTGTGACTTGTTCTATGATCTAGTATGAGATCTATCCTGGAAAATGATCCATGAGCACCTGAGGAGAATGTATATCCTGTGACTTTTTTTTTGCGTAATGTTCTGTATAAGCCCATTAGGTCTAGTTCTTCTAACACATTATTCAAGGTGTCTGTTTCCTTATTGAGTTTCTCTTGAGATGTTCTATCTAATGGTGATAATGGTATTTTGAATTTGCACATTATGATTATAGAAGCACTTGTTTCTCCCCTTACGTTTGCCAGTTTTGCCTCAAGTATTTTGGGGGTTCCTTACTATGTGTATACATATTTATGATTGTTCTTACTTGTCTCTTGAGTACTGATAATATATAATAAGTATAATAGTATATAGTGTCCTTTTTTGTCTCTTACAAGAGTTTTGCACTTAAAGTTTATTTTGTCTGATACTAATATAGCTACTCCAGTCCTTTTTTGTTTACTGTTTTTGTGTAAAATAATTTTCTACTCTTTTACTTGAAACTTCTTTGTGTCCCTGCATCTATGGTGAATTTCTTGTAGACAGAAAAGAGATGGGTATTATTTCCCTATCCATTCTGCCAATTTGCATCTTTTGATTGGACAGTTAAATCCATTTTCATTAAATGTTATTATTGTAAAGCAGTATTAATTTAATCATTTTAAGACTTATGTATGTCATATTTTATTTTTATTTTTTTATCATTTTAATAACTCAGCAATTATTTAACCTCTCCTCCAACTCTCTCTCTCTCCTTTTGTTTTCCTTTCAATCTGCAGTAATCCCTTAAGCATTTTTTTGAAAGACAGGTTTCTTGACAAATTCTCTCAATTTTGGTTTGTCTGTGAATATTTTGAAATCTCACTCATTTTTGAATGAGTTTTGCTGGATACATAATTCTTGGCCTGCACCATTTTTCTTTCAGCACCTTAATTATGTCATACCACTGTTTTCTTGCCTCCATGTTGCCAGATGAGAAATAAGCACTTAATCTTACAGTGCTTCTCTTATATATTATGGATCTCCTTTCTCTTGCTGCTTTCAGGAGTCTATATTGTCTTGTGCTTTTGACAATTTGATATGTGTCTCAGGTAACTCTACTAAGATTCTTTGTGCTTGGAGTGTGTGTACTTCCTGGACATGTATATCCAAGTCCCTCATTAAATTTGGGAAAATTTCAACCATTATTTCCTTAAAAACTGCTACTACCCATTTTCCCTTCTGTTCTTCCTCTGGGACGCTTATCATGTATATATTTGTTCATATCATGTCATTCAATTCTCTGAGTTCTTGGTTATTTTTTCCATTTTTTTTTTTTTTTTTTGGCTATCTTTTCTATTGTCTGGGCAATTTCAGCTGTCCTATCTTTGACATCACTAATTCTTTCCTCTGTCTTCTCAAATCTGCTGTCACATGATTCTGGTTCATTTTTAATTTCTTGCACGGCACCTGTCATCACCATGAGATCTCTTATCTTTTTATTTATGTTTAAAATTCCTTTGGAATTTTCATGCAGTATCTTATTGATATCCTTTAACTCTTCCTTCATTTCACTGAGTTGATTAGCCATAATTATTTTGACATCTTTGATTAGTAGTAACACTTTGTGCATCTTTTCCTGCATTTTAGTTTGCACATTAGAATGGGCCATTACTTCCTGTTTCTTAATACGTCTTGTAATTTTTTGTTGATGTTTAGGCATCTGTTTATCTTGGATCCACCTTTCTTCCATTTTAATGTGGGGTTTAATGTCTATGAATTTCCCTATCATCACTGTATTTGATGCTTCCTATGTTTTAAAATGTGTTCTTTTACATTCATTTATCTCAAGGTACTTACTGCTTTCTCTTCCAATTTTTTCTCTGATCCACTGATTGCTTAAGATTTCATTGACACACATGAGTTGTGTATTTTCCAGCCCTCCACATGCTATTGATTTCTTGCTTCATTACATTATGATAAAGAAAGTGCTTCATATAATTTCCACATTTTTTTTTTTTTAGTTATGGAGACCTCTTTGGTGACCCAATATTTGTTCTATCATGTAGAATAGTCTGTGAACACTTGAGAAGAATTGGTGTCCTTCTGTTTTGTGGTGCATTGTCCTGTAAATGTGTTTTAAGTCTAGTTCATTTATCAAATTGTTCAAGAACTCTAGTTCCTTATTGATCTTCTGTCTAGGTTTATCATTGATGTTACCAGTATATTAATGTCTCCAACTACTATCATAGAAATATCTATCTACCTTCAGTTTTGCCAGTGATTCTCTCAAATATTTGGGGGCATCCTTGTTATGTGCATAGATACTTATTATTGCTATTTTATCCTGAAGGATTGTCCCACTTGTTAATATATAATGTCCTTTGTTTCTAGTAACTGCATTGCTTTTATTTTCTATTATATCTAATATTATTATAGCCAAGTGGCATTTTTTTCCTTTTTTTTTTCTTTTGGTTATGGCATTCCTTTGATATGTTTTACCAGCCTTTCTCTTTCAACTTATTTGTATCTTGAGCTTAAGGAGAGTCTCTTGTACAGATAGCTCATATTTTATTTCATCCATTCAACTAGTGCAAATCTTTTAATTGGGGGTGATTAATCCATTAATAGTAAATTTTATTACTGTAAAGGCAGTAATTACTTCAACCATTTTATCTTTTGGGTTTATATATCATATTTTATTTTACCACTCTTTTTACACTTTCAGTTGCTTTTCCTGATAAACTTAACTTCTAGACTTTCTTCCAAACCTTCCTTTCCTGTCTTTTCCATTCAGACTGTAGGACTCATTTAAAAATTTTTGTAGGTCAGATCTCTTATTAACAAAATCTTTCAGTTTCAATTTATCTGTAAATGTCTTAAATTCTCCCTCATTTTTAGATAAATCAATTTTATTGATACATATTAATAAAGGAAAAATCCATCCAAAGTGTACAATCAATGTTATTCAGTGTAATCACCTATTTTTGCATTTATCACTTCAGTCATTCTTACAGCACTTTCATTAGTCCAACAACAATAATAAACAAAGAAACAAAGAAAATACTCATCACTTCTCCATCTCTGTGCTTCCCCTGCCATATATAGCTGCTATTCTTTTACCTTCTCTCTAGTATATTAATATTTAGATTTTGTAAAAACAGTCTTATATATGCAATATCATCCATATTCAGTTTTACATAAAGTTTTACTGTATTATACATTCTCATTTTACAGTTTTTAGCTTTCCTTATAGTAATATACATGACCTTAGACTTTCCATTTCAACCATTGTTATACCAGTTTTGAAGGGCAATTTTGCCAGATATACAATATTCAACTGGCAGTTTTTCTCGTTCAGTATCTTAAATATATCATACTACAGCCTTCTTGCTTCCAAAGTTTCATTAGATTGGGTCATATCTTCCAGTTTCTTAGCATGGCTTGTAGTTTTTTGCTCGTTTCTAGGCATCTGTTTATCTTGATGGGCTTATTCAGTTAAGTAACTTCTCTTTCTACTCTAGGACTTTATTTCATTTTGTTTTGTATTAAGGGTACTCTTTGGCACTTGGCTCTGCTTATTCTATATCTTTGTATACCCCAAAAAATAAGAACTAGAAAAAGAAAGAAAGAAGAGAAAAATAATAATAAAATATAGAAAAGCAGCCATAAAAAATTGGGAAAAATAAGTAATAAGTGAAATATCATAAAAATAAAAAGTTATATGACTAAAAAGGTGGAATAAAAAATGAGATAGTAAAAAATTGAATAAAATAACAGACCAGAAATATGAGAACAGAAGAAAGAAAATGAAGACCAAACAAGAGAAGGTGGAATGAAATAAAAGCAATGTAAAAGGGACCAAAGAGAGAAAGAAAACAGAGAAAGAAACTAAGGGGAATAAAAACGGAAAAGAAGGAAAAGAAGGATGCCTCCCCAGTCTTTTTTCCTGCAATATAAGTGCCATCTCCTGCAGAGGTGGGGGATTAACCATGCCTTGCCTTTAGGAAATTTTGTGGGGAAAAGAGCTTTGAAGAGAGGAGGGAGACTTTTAGAAAGGGATGGGAAATGAGTCCTGGGAGGGAGGAAGGAAAGAGGAGCGGTGGCTGCATGTTACCTTCCCCTACCTCTCCCCAAATTGAGGGCGGATCAGATACAAGGGAGGGAGTCAATTGCTGTTCAGCCTCAGAATAAAGGCACCATTCACTGGCTCAGTTAAAAAAAAAAAAAAGGGAAGCAAAGAAAAATGAAAAAAATAAAAATAAAAAGGAAGAGCAGGCTTCCCTCTCTGGACATTAGTAATATTCTCAGGCAGCCAGTGCTCATCAAATAATCATCCTACAGCCTGACCACCACAGGAAAGGTACCTAGGTTTAGATAATAAAATAAAGATTAAAAATAAAAGAAATAAAATAACAAATCAAAAAACCTAAAAAAAACAATTACATCTAAAAGTCCTTTGTCACGAGGTACTGGCTGGGTGCCTGAAAGCTTGCTGGATCACTTTCTGGATCCCTTCTCTTCAGGACTGATTCTTTTATGGTTCCATTTCCAACTTTTAAATTATACTTTTATTACTCTGCTTTCTTTCCTTTTCCATGACCTTAATATTTTGGGGAGGAAGTAAAAAGAGAAGCTTACCATCTGAATAAGCCCATCAAGAAAAACTGATGCTTAGACACCAGCAGAATATTTCAAGTGAATAAGAAACAGGAAGACATGACCCAGTGTAACAAACAAACTAAAAGGCAGGAGTATATGCAGATTGTGGAAGAACAATTCAAGGATGTACAAAATGTATCATGAATGCACAATATCATCATTATACTAAAATCCATTGATTATACACGTTAGATAGATCATAAGGTATGTGAATATATGTCAATAAATCTGCTTAATAAATAAATAATTGTGTAAAAATGAAGACACTGGGGAACATAGAGAAGAAATTGCAAACATATCTAAAAATTAACATCTGATGGCCATGAAATGCAAAACGCAAGAAATTAAAAATACACTGGAAACACAAAACCACAGATTTGAACAGGTAGAGGAAAGAATAAGTGATGTCAAATATAGAACATCTGAAATTGCACAGATAGTTGAAAAGGTAGATCAAAAGATAGAAAAATTTCATCAGGGACACAGGGAATTTAATTACAACATGAAAAGCACAACCATACACATTATAAGCATCCCAGAGGAAGAAGAGAAGGGAAAGGGGAAAGAAGGCAGAAGGAATGTTCAGGAAATCCTGGCTGAAAATTTCCCAAGTTTTTGAGATATATGGATATACATGTCCAGGAACAGCAGCAAACTCCAAACAGTATAAACCTTGACAACCTTACCACAAGGCACAAATTTACAAACTTATCACATTGTCACACACTGAATATAAATATCAGATTCTTAATGCAGCAAGAGAAAAGATATCCACCACATATAAGGAAGTTCAATAAGATTCAGCACTAATTTCTGATTTCAAACCATGGAGGCAAGAAGGCAGTGAAATGACATAGGTAAGGCATGAAAAGAAAAGAAAAATACCTGCCAGCCATGCACACTGTATCCAAAAAAGCTGGCATTCAAAACTGAAGGAGAGTTCAAAATAGTCACAGATAAACAGAAATTGAGAGAATTTGTCAACAAGAGACCTGCACTTCAAGAAATACTATGTGAGTGCTGCAAGATGAAAGGGAAAAACAAACAGTAGAGAGGTTGAAAGAGAGTGTGGAAAGGAAGATTATTAGTAATAATAACTAAAAAGATAAAATGATAAATTAAAAAAAAACATTTGTCATATAAAAACCTAAAGAAAAAATTGCTAATATAAGTATTGCCTTGAGAGAAAAATCATTGAATTTTAATGGATTAAATTCTCCAATCAAAAGACACAGATTGTAAGAATGGATAAAAAATATGACCTATTGATGTGCTGTCTACAAAAATGCACCTTAGACCCAGGACACATGGAGTTTGCAAGTGAAAGTTTGGAAAATTATTTTGTTAGCAAAGAATGAACAAATACAGTTGGAGGAGCTATATCAATATCAGACAAAATAGACATTAAATGCAAAATTATTGTAAGAGAGAAAGAAGTACACTATATATTAATAAAAGGGGTAATCTAACAAGAAAGAAGAACAATGACATATATGTATACACCTAACCATTGTGGCCTAAAATACATGTGGGAAACAATGGAAAATCTAAGGGGAGAAAATCCTATATAATAATAGTGGGGGGTTTTAATGCATCATTATCACCATTAGAAAGAACATCTCAAAACAGGGTTAATAAAGACATAGAAACCTTGAACAATACAGTAGAGGATCTAGACCAAATGGACATATACAGATCATTACACTGAGATACAGCAGGATGTATATTCTTCTCAAGTGTACATGGCACATTGTCAAGGATGGATGACATGCTAACTCACAGAACAAGAGAGAGAGAGACTAGGGCTGAATGTGCCCAGAGATGGCCAACCATCTTGCTTCAACACATGGCAACTCACTTTGGTGAGAAAAGCAACCTTGAGTTAGACTGTGTAGGGACTTGTAACTGTAAGCTTTTCCACCAAATAAATACCCTTTATAAAAACCAACAGATTTCTGGTACTTTGCATCAGCATCTCTTTGGCTGACTAATACAGAACTTGGTACCAGGAGACTTAGGTACAGACTAATGAATTACCAAAAATGCTGGAGTGGTTTTTTAAATGGGTAAGTGATATTTTTGGAAATTTGTCAGATGCTTAATATAAAAGATCAAGACTACTTTGAAGAGACAATTTTTAGGAATATGTAGCTTAAAGTTATTTTTGAAAGGGCCTTAGAAGGAAATGATGAAACTATTATTGGAAACTAGAGGAAAGGTGTTCCATGTTTTAAAGTTGCAGAGAACTTAGCAAGATTGACTCTTGATTTTATATGGAATGCAGAATTTTAAAGTTACAAGTTTGGACATTGAGCCAAGGAGATTTCCAAACTAAATGTGGAAAATGCAGCCTACCTTCTCCTTGCAGGTTATAGAAAAATGTTAGAGGAAAGAGATAAGCTAATAAATGAATTTTTGGCACAAAGAAACCAGAAACTGAAACCAGAAATTCTATGTCTCTGGAAATCAACACCCCACATGTTAGAGCCCCATTTGAGGAATTTAAACTTGGAACTTGTAAGTCAGAATTGAAAATGCAGTTATCTAGGAAATACTTGTGGTAAGTCTTTCTGTCTGATGGTTTGGATCCCTGCTTCTTGCATGGTAAACTAACAAGTTTTTATGATAACTGTATGAACAAAACCACTGTTAGCCTGGGCTAAAAGAGACAGAGAGGGAAAAAAGGAAGGGAAAAGAACTTTAAGAAGAAAACCATGGAAGCCAAGGTCTGGAATTAATACACCTCCTTGGGCCAAGAGAGGGACTCCAACCATGTGTACAGAGAGTGTGAGTTTGCCCAGGCATTTGAAGAGCATAGATGCCCCAGCCCATTATTCAGGGAAAGTTTTGCCACCCTTGGGGAAAGTTGGGGAGAGTGAGTTCAACACTCCAGTGCTCTGAGTGGGGTAGACCTTTCCCCCATAGGGTTGGAAGGGTGAGGTTGAGACCCCATTGTTGAGAGGGATGGGCCTCTTCCCCATGGACTAGAGAAGACCAGATTGCCAACTCACTGTTCTGAGAGGGCTGGGCCTGTATGCCATTGATTAGGGAGAATGTTGCCACCTCTTCACTGTACTGAGAGGATTGAGATTCTACATCACAGATGGGGTAAAGTCTAGCCATTCCCCCAAACATTCTTGGAGAGTGAGGTCTGGAGCTAAGCCACTAACCAAATGCTTGATGAGGGTGGAACCAAGAAAATGACAATTGGCCAAGCCTATGTAAAGTGTGGTCCCCCATGAAGCCCCAAGGAGTAGAAGAAACCATCATCTTGAGAATGACTCTCAGACTTTGAAATCTAATGGAGTATGCCCTGCAGGTTTTCAGAACTTTTAGGTATGAGTGACTCATGTTTCTCAACCAAATTCTTCTTATGATAATGCAAATGTTTATCCTATTTCTGTCACTTTGATATTGGAAGGATATAAATTGTCTACTGCCAGAGGGGACTTTGCTCCAAGACAAATGGTATCTCTATAAACTGATTGTGATGTGATTTTGTACTTAGCAATTATAAATTAAAGGATTTAAGGTGTTTTGGATATTGTAACATCTTTTAGCAATTCAGAGGGTAGAGTGTGGCAGTTTGAGAATATTTATGAATTTCAAAAGGAGAGATTATGTTTGTAAACTGGTCTGTTCTTCTGGGAGTGATACCTTTTGATTATATTAGATTCAGCTGTGATGCCTTTGATTACATTATTTTAAGATTAGGGCTTTGATTTGACCACATCAATAGTTTGTAACACAGGTTAAGTTCCCATCCCTTTGGTGGGCTCTATAAATGTTCACTCCCTCAAGAATACTTACAGAAGAAGTCACCAGAATAAAGAGAACTCCACAGACAGAGCAGGGGAGAGAACCTTGATCCTATGGCCATGGAAGGAGAGATGAACCATTTGCCTGATAGTTTGAAGCTGAACAGAGCAGAGCAGCTGAGCTGAGGGAGCCCAGAAAGAAGCAAACCCTATGCCAGCCTGTAGCTGAAAGGAAGGGTGAACCCTCACAATCATCAACAACCATCTTGCTTCAACATGTGGAAGCTGACTTTGGTGAGAAAAGCAACCTTGAGTTGGACTCCTTAGGGCTTTATACCAGTAAACTTTTACCCCAAATAGATACCCTGTATAATAACCAACAGATTTCTGGCACCTCTTTGGCTGACTAATACATGGAGAGAATATTACTTAACTCATGCTTTGATGTTATCTCCATCCTAATACCAAAGTCACATAAAGACACTACAAGGAAGGAAAACTATACAGCAGTCTCTTTAATGAACTTAGATGCAAAAATCCTCAAAAACCCTTGTCAACTGTATTCAACAACACATCAAATGATTTATATCTCATGAACATGAGGGTTTCATCCTTGGTATGAAAGGATGGTTCAACTTAAGAAAATCAGTCAATGTAATACAATACAGTAACATCTGTCTATCTTAATAATGAGCCATCTGAGGAGGAAATCAAGAAAAAAAATCCATTTACAATAGCAATTAAAATAGTAAAATATCTAGGAAAACACTTAATTAAAGATGTAAAGGACTTGTACACAGAAAACTACACAAAATTGTTAAAGGAACGCAAAGAAGACACAGATAAATGGAAGAATATTACATGTTCATGGATTAGAAGACTGAAGAGCATTAAGATGTCTGTCTTACCAAATTGATATAAAAATTTAGTGCAATGCCAGTAAAAATTACAACAGCATTGTGTACTCAGTTGGAAATGCCAATTATGAAATTTATTTGGAAAGGCAAGTGGCCCTGGATAGCCAGAAACATACTGTAAAAGAAAAACGAATTTCAAGAAATTATGCTATATGAATTTAAATCATAAAACTATGCTTCAGTGGTCAAAAGAGCATGGCATTTGCACAAGGATAGATGTACTGATCAATGGAATGGAAATGAGAATTCTGATATAGATCAGTGTGTATAAGGTCAAGTGATATTTGACTAGGCCTCCAAGGCCACTCAACTTGGAAGGAAGGGCTTCTTCAACAAATGGTGCTGGGAGAACAGTATATCCATGTCTAAAAGAATGAGAGAGGTTCACTCACATACATTATAGAAAAATTAACTCAGTATGGAACAAGGATCTAAATATGAGCCAAGATCATAATGCTCCTTGAAAAAAACATAGGGAAACAAATTCAAAATCTTATAGTAGGAAATGGTTTTGCAAACTCTACCCAAAGTGTGAACACTAAAAGCAAAAAATGGATAAATCAGACCTACTCAAAATTAAAAATTTTATGCTTCAAAGGAGTTTTTCAGGAAAGTGAAGAGGCAGCCTACTCAATGGGAGAAAATATGTGGGTACCACTTATCCAATAAGGGCCTAATAAACAGAATATATAAAGTATACTCCATCTCAAAAATAAAAATATTAACAACCCATTTAAAAAATGGGCATGTGATTTTAAAAGACACTTTTCTAAAAAGAAAAGCAAATGGATATAAAGCATATGAAAAGATGCTCAGCGTCACTAGCTGTTAGGGAAATGCAAATCAAAACTACAATGAGATATCATCTTAACCCGATAATACTGGTAGATATTTAAAAAAAAGAGGACTACAAGTATTGTAGAGGATGTGGAGGAATGGGAATCCTCATACACTGCTAGTGGGAATCTAGAATTGTGAAGCCATTGTGAAAGACAGTTTGTCCATTCCTCAGGAATTAACTATAGAATTGCCATATGAACCAGCAATCCCAATACTGGGTATATACTCAGAAGAATTAAAAGCAGAGACTGGAACAGATCTATGCACACCAATATTCATAATGGCATTATTCGATATTCCAAGAGTTTGAAGCTGCACAAGTGTCCATCAACAGATGAATGGTTAAGCAAAATTTTGTATATACATACAATGGTATGTTACTCAGCTGTAAGAAGGAATGAAGTATTGACACATGCGAAAACATAGATGAAGCTTGAAGACCTTATGTTGAGTGAAGTAAGCTAGTTACTAAAGGACAAATATTGCATGATCTCTGATATGACTTAAACATATTGAGTAGACTCACAGAAATCGAGTCTGGAAGATAGATTTTCAAGAGACAAAAAGGAAGTAGAGTGTGTTAAACTGATGCTCAATATGGGCAAAACCCATGATAAGGTGGAAGGGGGTATCTTGGCAGTGGATGGATTTGATTGTGGTGCAGGGATATGATTGGAGTCAATGATGATGGGATGTGAGGGTAAGTAATGTGTGTGGGGTGGGTTGGACTATCCATCAACTGGAGGGAGGGCTGGAGGAAATTACAGGTGAACTCTGGAGACTTGTAAGTCTGTGCTTAAAACTACATTCTGGAAATGTTATTTTAGCAAATATGGCAGGTGAGGGATATTAGTGCATCACGTTGGGGATGGGGAGATATGTGGGAAAGTGCAGTCCTGATGCATGCCTCTGTGGAATATGAAAGCAATCAACTTTTCATAATGTGTTATCTCAGTGGGTAAAGGCTCTCACAATGAACAAGAAAATATTAAACTCCTATCCTGGGGAGTCCTACTATGTTCTCAAATAGAAGACAAAACTTTCTCCAGTACTTAGACATTATACAATGTCTAAGTACTGGAGAAACAGACTGAAAAAACAGACCAGCATGTCAAGCTCTCAACATTAATTTCTGTAACTATGACCCTTATTCTTCAAAAATTGATACTCCTGGGTCTGTGATGCTTGCACAGATGTAGAGTGCTGTGGACCCTTGACATGGCAATGGTGGGTATAACTGCAGTGATGAAAGGAAATGAGTTGGCAGTGACAGAGCTGAGGCATACAAATGAAGGGTCCAGGGCCTCCAACTGTGGCATGCCGGCCCATCCACAATGTGGTGATGATGGCCAGGTGGCTTGTTATAGCCATTGGTCTGGTCAGAGCATACCTGGCTAAGGGTAGCTATCATAGCCTTTATTATGCAATTGTAAAGCCTTTGAAGTTCTTCCAAACTGATGCCTTACTGGAGCTTTTACATTGTGTAATAAGAATTATTCCATCTTCCGTTGTCCTGACTTCTTTCTGGGTGATGTCAAGAATTTTGCTAATATGGGCAGCAACACATACCGTAAAAGAGTTACAGAGTGACGACAGTGTAAGATATATTTCTAAAATATTAAAAAATAAAACAAAAACAAAAATCTAGTTTTATATGGACCTGGGATTTTATTTTTTTAAAGTGTTAAATAAAACATCCTGGCCAGTCTATTTCCTCATGCTCTTTCAACCAGCAATTCCCATTATTTTATGGCAATAGAAATGTATTTGGCATTTTAGATCCCCCTGTTTCCTTTCAGTATATGATAAATAAAGACCTGTAACACTAAATACTCAAGAGTTA
>JAQZBX010027448.1:0-28350 GCA_029593785.1 Cabassous unicinctus | reverse complement strand
TATCCATGACTGGATGTTCTGTGTCTGGAGTAGGTGGCAGCAGACAGATGAGGCTTGGCAGTCTCTGGATAACGGCGAGGCTGAGACTCTGCTTGAATTTTTTTATTTTGGTGTTTACTTGATTCTTCTAATGTCCACAATGCTTTTTTATATGTTTTAAGTATTTTCATGAATTTATCCAATAAATGGTTATTTATAATTTTGTTAATTTTTTTGTTATTATTATATGGTAAGTCAGAGAAAGTTGAACAGTAAATTCCAGCCAAACCCTCAATCATAATACTCCACATTCCCTTCCAGCTCTCAACCACAGACTTTGTGAGAAGTTTCTAGTATTTTAAATCGTGTATAAAATACACTTAAAAAAGTGTATTTACAGTATATACTTCTACACTTAATATTTTTTGGGTTTAGTAGTTAATCCACTGATTTTAAGCCTTTTATGGAAGTTTTCTCCTCTCTCAGCTATGTACTGACTTCCATTTTAAAAACAGATCATTTTGTTTACCTGGGCCCTAATATAAAAAATATTTCTAAAAAATACCTAGAGAACTTTGGGGAAAATAAAAATACCAGAACTTATTAAATTGCATGATCATTCATCAAAAATGTTACCTTGGGTACTGTTTAATATAATAGACATTTCATGTGTTTAATTAAATCACTAGGCCATACACTTTAAGGTTTAAAAAATTCACAAGATCACGACTGCCAAGGGAGGAGTTTCTCAAAAGAATCAAAACAAAGGTAATGAGCAAGGAAATAAAAACAACACAATATATAAAAGAGAAAACAACGGAATAATTTTTTTGGGTGAACCACGAATAAATATCAGATCATTAGAGTAAGCACACTAAAAGTGGCTAATGTGTATTTTTTTGGTAAAATTTAGATAAATATTTTACACCAGGACATCTTAAAAATAGGATGAAAAATTACAAATCACAAACTATATTCAATAAGCACAATTTTGCATATACAGTTAAGTTTATACCATGTTCAAGTCTCCATGCTTTGTAGTCCAGTATGCAAAGATTTTGAGAAGACATGAAAACCTTCGAAATATAAACAGCAATATAAAGGTTAATAAGACTAAAGACTACAACACAAGAGACAATATTGGGCAATTTATAATTGCTTTTCAAACAGCTGTTAGGAAAAGTTCATCAGTGTAGAGCTGACAAGGCTGAGACTTCATAACAGGTAGAAGTTGATCAGGATTTTAAAAGATGCCTCAGATTTTCATCTGAAGGGTTCAGTCCAAGCATAAGGGGAAGACATGAACCAAATCCCAAAGGCAAGAAAATTTAAGTAATGTTTGGGAGATATGGAATAAACCAATCTGGATGAAGTATATAACATTACTGGAAAGGAAATGAATTTTGGAGAAGGTTGGTGTCTAATTGTGGAGGCTATTATTGACTGGGCTGAGACTTTGGACTGTATCCTTAGGCAATGATTTCTGCAAGAATTAAACAAACACATTTGAGCAGGAGTGATATCAGGATAAGTGGTGATTTAAGAAATTATTTTATTTTCCACTGACATGCTAGGAATAATTTAATTTTAAAAAATTAAATTATTTAATTTAATTTAAAAATTAAATTATTTTCCACTGACATGCTAAGAATACTTTAATAGTTGCTTCATCCTGCAGGCTTGTGGTAAATTGAATTATGTACCCCAATGAAAGACATGCTCTTTGTCTTAATCCACATTCTTGTGGATGTGAACTTATTTGTAGATAGGACCTTTTAAAGATATTATTATTGGGGGACGGATGTGGCTCAAACGGTTGGGCATTCGTCTCCCATATGGAGGGACCTGGGTTTGATCCCAGGGACCTCCAGGTAAAAAATAAAATAAAATAAAATAAAATAAAATAATAAATAAAATAAAATGTTGAAAAAAAAAAGATATTATTATTAATGAATGTGTGGCCAACTGAATCAGGCTGGGTCTTAATCCATATTACTGGAAGCCTTATAAAGAGAAGACATAGGAAGCCAGAAGTTGGAGAGAGGGCCACAGGGCAGAGTGGGAAGTCATCAGAAACCAGAAGTGCAGACCCAAGGGACAGATGACCATGTGACAGGAGATGTAAACTGATGGACCCAAGGATTGTGGCAAGCCAGCACCAGAACCCTACAGCCTTTGGGGAGTCTTGTATTTGCCTTGATTTTTGTCTTCTAGCCTCTGAAACCACAAACTAATAAATGCTTCTTGCTTAAGCCAACCCACTGTACTGTACGATATTTGTCATTGCAGCCTGACAAAGTTAAGACAGCCTAACTTCAAAAACTCATTAGGTACTCTGGTGTGGTCAGTGTATCAGGAGTGAAAAAATTTCAACCATTTTCTTAGAGGAAGAATCTGGATATGACATAAAATTCAGAGCATGATGGGTCTTCAAATGTTAGGATTGTAAGAAATCCTATTGAAGAAGGAAGATGACATTTTAAGAACAAGCTTCAATATCAAGGAATCATTTAATTACTACACTATATATATTCATTGGTAATACTATCTATCTTTCCAGGATATAAAAAAGAATTGGTTACATACTATATTTATATAAATTACAGAATTTATCTGCAAAATGAGAGTAATATTTTGTCTCAATGACAACTTAATTGTCTTTCAGATTGAAGAACATCTACTGTCTTTGCAGACAACCTACAAAGATATTGTTGGTGAAAAAGAAATATTAGCAAATCGGAAAAATCTGGCTATCAGGCGCCTGCAGTGTGCATCTATTTTACTAACTGCCCTGGAAGATGAAAAGGCAGGACTTTCCTGGGTTTTATATCAACTTCATTTATTTCTACTGGGCTTGACAACCAACCCCTAAGATGTTATTTTTACTGCAAGCTATATCATATACCTCCTAAAACTATCTTACTACCCAATTTCGTTTTGAGATCAGTAGACAACCCTATTCCAATAAAGGAAAATAAAGGAATCCTGAACAAGTGGTCTTAAATCATAGGTAACAGACCACAAGATTAGAAGTTATTTTCTCTTGTTCCTAAGGTGTCAGCACACTTTTGTCTGAAAGAGGACAAAGTAAACCTTTCAATGAATATGTTCTGAGTTTTCCCTTTCAAGCACAGAATCAAGCTAAATGCATAAAGCATAGGTGGAGTCAAAAGGGAGAGAATGTCATTAGGAAAACAAAAAGAAAATTTTGTTTGCCCTGCCAATCTTCTGACCTCTTTTATCTTCTCATCTTTTTATTTCTCCTGTAACTCATCCACCTATTCTATATTTGCATCCCTAGCGAGTAGACTAGAATCTTGGTCAAGTCACACCTCACCTCAGCTGACTCAAGGAACATTATGAAATTCTCAAGAGAATTTTAATTCAGTTTAATTGTTGAAATAAATATATGTCACGGTGCACTCTTTTACAGGGCAGGGAGAAGGAGGATATGAAATCAAAACAAAGAGAGATTACAGCCCTCAAAAATTGATTGATGTCCCTGAGAGCCAAGTATATGTTGAAAGGCAATGGAACATCAGCATTATCCCAGATTCTAAGCTTCCGGAAGAAGGGTTCTTGTTCAGCATGCTTTTTTCATTGAGCAATCAAACATATAGGTGGTTAAAGAGAGAGGCAATATAGCATAGTGGCTTAAAGAGGGCTTTAGAGTCAGAAAATATGGGTTCAGATCCCAGCTACACCCCTCAGAAACTTTGTGATCTTGAGCAAGTTGCTTAACTTCTCTAAGCTTCAGTTTCATCTTAAAATGAACTTAAAATGAAGTCAATTATATTTACTTAACAGGCTATTGAAGGTGTCAAATGAGATTTTTCAAAGTAACATGTCTGGCTAATAGGAAGGATTCAATAAATGTTAATTTTATTAATATTATTATATAGCATATTATATAATATATTATTTAACACCATTATATAATATATTAAGATCATTAATAGTATATTATAATGACTTGATCTTTTAAAATAATTACCCTGCTTCATTCCTCAAAGGATTTGAAATGGCTGTCTGTCTTAGCAAATATGATACATTTGACAAGTCCAGGAATAGGAAATAGTGTTCCCCTCCAAAAAAGTTCATTTTTAAATACTATTCACTATTACTTTTTATACAGCTACAACTTGAGAACAGTAATAGTAGTAGCAACAATAGATTCAACTTGGAAACCACTGATTTTTTAAATGTCTCATAATATTATATTTTATATCAAATACCAATAACTCATTTTTTTATTTTAACATTTAGACTCGATGGCAAGAAACAATCAACCAAATAGACAACAAGTTAGCAGGAATTTTAGGTGATATACTTGTTTCGGCAGCATGCGTTGTCTACAGTGGAGTGTTAACAGCAGAATTTCGCCAGTTGATTGTGAATAAATGGGAGAATCTTTGCACTGAAAACAACATTCCATTGTCTTCCAACTTTTCTTTAATTGAAGTCATGTCACAAAAACATGAGGTAGTAACATATTTCTATTATCTAGTGGAGTGGCTATTGTTGTTGATTCGGATTGTGTATGCATTTTTTGGTTTAAATATTTTTCCCAAATTACTTTGAGAACATCACCAAAATTTACCATAAAATGGGCCACAAATCAAGTTTCAGCAAATGTCAAAGGACTGAAATCATACAGAGTATATTATCTAACCAAAACACAATTAAGCTAAAAGTCAGTAATTAAAAACACTTTGAAAATTCCAATAGTTTTAGAAATTAGGGAATATGCTCCTATACCAATCACAGGTTAAAGAAGAAATCAAAGGTGACAAAATGATGCATTGGCAAAAGATCTTTCTTTGCAGTTGGGAATATGACAGGGAACGTCCACTATCTCCACTTATATGTAACATTATGCTGGAGATCCTACAGTGCAGTAGAGGAAAAAAAAAAAAAGTGGAACATATTAGGATTGGAATAAAAGAAACAAAAATATTATTATTTGCAGATGGTATAATATGTACTTAGAAAATCCAAGATAATCTACAGATATATTATGAGAATTAATAAAAGTTTAGCAAAGTTTCTGAAATTCAAATCAATATACAAAAAACAACTGCATTTCTCTACACCAGCAAGGGTGTGAGATGTTTTAAATACCATTTATCATAGCATCAAATGAATCTATCAAAAGATGTGCACAACTTACATAAAGAAAACTGTAAAATGTTATTGGGGGAAAAAAATGTTATTGGGATATATTTAAGAAACCTAAAGAAGAGTTATACCATTTTCATGCACAGGAGGATTCAATATTCTAAAATTGCCAGTTCTCTCCAAATTGATCTATAGTTCCAGTGTAATCCCAATCAAAATCCCAACAGGTTTTTGTGTGTATGTATGACTCTGATTTGTTAATGGGTTTGGAGTTTATTTCTCTCACTACACTACCTTTACTCCTGTCTTCTTTGACTGTTCTCAAATGCAAACTACACTCCAACCAACAGAAATGCTTTTACTTTCCAGGATTTATCCTCCTCTCTCACAGTTCCTTTTATGTAGAATTTGAGAGCATATAATTTCTCACTGCTTTAAACATCAAATCTAAAAAGTATCTTTGGCTTTTCCTGGGGAGGCCCTGCTGCCTTTTGCTGGACGTCTCCCTGGTACCTTGTCCCTTCTCTGGCCTCCATGGCCTTCCAGCCCTTTTTTCCCAATCTGTGGATATTGGCATGAGAAAGGAACAGCAGGCAAAGAGAGGCCATGTACGCTAATCAGGCCTGGAGTCAACTCTGAGTCAAATCCTGGCTCCGCCACTTATTCTGACAGAATATGACCATAGGCAAATATCAACCCCTCTTAGCCTCAGATCCTTCATCTGAGAAATGAAGACTGTGATGGTAATTTAACTAGGTAACGTGTGTATGTGTTTGTCAGGTGGTAGGTGCTCAATAGAATAGCGATTATTTTCTTGTATAATTCTATATTATTGCCATTTCATATATGTGTTTCTTATTCCTTCCATTAGAAGCCCAAAATCCTTGTAAATAAATATCTTATGGAGCAGAGGTGGCTCAAGCAGTTAAGCACCGGCTTCCCACATGGAAGTTTCCGGGTTCAGTTCATGATACCTCTAAAAACAACAACAAAAAAAGCAAAAACAAGCAAAACAAACAAACAAACAAAAAAAGACAACTCAGGGGAGCCGATGTGTCTCAGTGGTTGAGCACGGGATTCCCACATATGAGGTCCCAGGTTCAATTCCCAGCCCCTGGTACCTAAAAAAAAAAACCACACAGAATAAAAAACTCTATCTTATATTTCTTTTCTGTCTCCCAGAGCATCTTTCTTCGTAATGAGCTTTCTAAATATCCTTCCTGATGAACAGAAAAGTATAATTTAGTGAGTGATGATTCACCTTACCAAAAATGTCATATCCAAGTTCCTTTAAATTGTTAATTTCCTTAGTTTTTTTAAAGATTATTTGATTTTCTAAAGGCAGGAATCCTTCAGGATCCTGTAGGATACTAAACATTGTGAAAAGGTTTATGAAATAAAAGTTTAGAAAGCACTTATGTTTTCATTCCAGATCCGCCAATGGCATAATCAGGGGCTGCCTCTTGATCAGTTTTCAGCAGAGAATGCCATCTTGATCAAGAATAGCCAACAGTGGCCACTGCTGATCGATCCACATAAGCAAGCACACAACTGGATCCGGCAGATGGAAGGCTCCAGGCTGCAGGAGCTCTCCATCAAGGATAGCAGTTATACCCAAAAAATTGAAAATGCTATGAAAATAGGAGGGAGTGTCCTCTTGCAGGTATTTGGACAATATGGCCTAATTCCCTAATTCCATGCAGCTCACACATATATTTTATGTCCTCAGAATAAAGGTTGAGCTTTAAGTGACAGGTAACTTTGCAAGAGCAAATATAATAAATGAACAAATAAATAATGTGAGCTTTCAATGTTAAATTCTCTCAAAGCTGGGCTTCACTGGTGTCCAGATTTTCAGTAAGATTTAAATTTTTTAAAATGCTATGTCTTTTCAGCTAATTTATTTGTCACAAGATGATTTTTTGCTTAATGTCTATTGGGTTTTTCAGATTGTCCCTGACACATTACCTCCATGTTTAAAGGCAATTTTGAAGAAGGATATATTTCAGAAAAGAGGACAATATTTCATAAGGGTTAATGATTCTGAGATTGAATACAATTCCAAATTTAGGTAATGTTTCTCACATTTAAATTGTCTATATTTTTAAAAAACAAATATTGTTGAAGGTGTTGTATTTCAATCCTAATAAGCTCCCACCTAGAGGAAAAAGGGAGACTGCAGTTTGCATGTTCTTTTTCTTTTTATGTTGCCAGTAGCATCCATTACTATACAGAACAGATTTTTATTCATCAAGTCATTTCAACCCAGTATTTTTCACACTGTGCCTGAGGAAACCTGTGGGTTTCAGGAAGTCTTCAGAAGTGGGGCAGAGAGGGGGACAAGCAGGAAATCTGGCCCCACTTTATCCAGATAGTCTCTGTTTGATCTATTTGCCTAACATTTTATTTGGAGGAGGAAAAAGTTTCTGTTGCTTAAAAAAAAAATTCTGTTGCTATATATCTATAGCAAAAAAGAGAGATTTTGCCTAGAGAGAAAAACACTACATATACACATTTCTAGCAGTAACCTTCCTCCTGGAAACCGACTCCCACCATCAACATTTCAAAGCACTTTTATATAAACAAATTTAATTACCACAAAAATATAATTCCCAAAGGAACAAGACAGTTAAGTTGTCCAGACACGTGCTTTCTACCCATGAAAGAAAAGCTATGGGAAAGTCAATTCATAATCAGAGGATTGCTGGGTGAGCAGGTAACCAGCAAGGCGAATTAGTAGACAATTTTACTGTCCCTAGCCTGGTGCATTTAACTTCTTTGCAGGGCTCTGACAGACTGACTCCTTACCCAGTGGTCCTTACTCCTAAATCTGTTGGTGTTTGCTTCTCTTCTGGACAGGGCTGCAGCCTCTCACCAAATTCTTACTCCTCAGAATTTTCTCTTCAAGTGTTTTTCCTTCTGTGAATAAAACAGTTTTCAAAGGGTGTTCCTCAAAACACCATTTCCAGGGATTTAATAGGTGTCACCTATTAAAAAAGGAATCCTGTGGTTTTTAAAAGCATTAGATTAAGCAAAGATAAACAAGATTCTTTCCTCCAGCAGGACTTAAAAACATCTTTATTTACCAAACCAAACACTGTGCTAACCCATTCTTTTTTTTTCTCTTACTGGCCAATATGACTGATTAAGCAACAGCTATAGAAATGCTAATGAGGTTACATCCTCCTGAACTGATAACCTTGTCCACATGTTTAAAAGATGTGTGTTTGAGGAGGTGGAGGAGTGTACTGTCTTAGAGGACAGATTTTGAGGGCAGATATCTACTCTGTCACTTTCTGGTAATGTGATATTGACAATTTAGGAGACAAGAATTATCCCTGCTTTATCAGGTTGCAATGAAGACTAAATAAGATCCAAATCTAACCACTCCTCACCACTGCCACTGGCACCACCCTGCTCCAAGCCACCATCATCTCTCACATTTTCACTGGTCTCCTGCTTCAGCAAAGCCCACGTGCCCAGGCTAGTCTCTGTTAAATAAATAAATAAATAAATAAGATCATGTCACTCCTCTACTCAAATTTCTTTTGACTTCCCACTCAGTCAGGGTAAAAGTCTTTAAAATTACCTAGTGGCAGGTCACAAAACTCCTACTATTTAGCATTTTTTCTTTACTCTGTCCTAATGCTTAGACCAAATATAAAGTGTACATAATTTATGGTTGTATTTTTCAGAGTCCTAAATAGCAAATGTATTCACATAATATAAATTTGAGAACCTACCTTTTGTACAAGGTGGAATAACATTAAAAATTAACCCTGTTCACTTCCAGGAAAAATAGTTTTTCCATTATAAAGTAAATCAGTTTCATATTGTATTATTGTGCCAGAGGGATGCTGAAGCAAAGTACCAGAAATCTGTTGGCTTTTATAATGGAGGTTTATTTGGGGGTAAAAGCTTACAGCTCCAAGGTCTTAAAAGTCCAGTTCAAGTCACCATAAAAGGTGCTTTTTCACCAAAGTCAACTACTGTTGATCCCAGCGTGTTGCCACATGGTGAAGCAAGATTGCCACCAATCTCTGTGAGGTTTCAGCCTTCCTTTCTAAGCTTCCTCTCTCAGGCCCAGCTGCTCTGCTTTCTTCCCAATTTCAGCTACAAGCTGGCATAGGGCTTGTTTCTTAGGGCTTCCTATATCATTCTTGGCTGTCCAGCTTTCTTCCCAAATTCAGCCTTAAGCTGTCAGGCAAAATGGCTCAACTCTCACTGGGACCTCAGCTATTTGAGACTTCTCCTTTCTGTCACATGGCAGAATAAAAAATGACAGAGCTCTTCTTTCCTGTGTGTCTGTCTCCACTTGTGGGTCCCTTTATATCAGACACAACTACGGGGCAGAAACTCAACCTGATCACGCCTTACTGATGTGGTCAAATCAAAAAGCTCTACTCTTAACAGGTAATCTAATCAAAGGCCCCTAGGCTGAATTTAATACAAAGGGCACCACACCCAGAGGAACTGATTAATTTACAAACATAATCTTTCTCTTTTGGGGATTCATAAAATAATCTCAAACTGCCACACATATTTTCCTCTGTATGTTCTTTGAATAACTGGTGCCTTTCTCATGTTTTTAGGTTTTACATATCTACAGAAATAGCCAATCCCCATTTTCTTCCATCAGTTTATAACTTTGTTACTATGATCAACTTCGCGGTAACATTCCAAGGTTTGCAAGATCAACTCTTATCTACTGTAGTATCTCAGGAAGCCCCTCATTTAGAAAATCAGCATTTCCAATTATTGGAGAGTATTTCCTCTGATGCTTTAACTCTTGAAGAACTGGAAGAAAAAACATTAAATTTACTGCAGAAAACAGAAGGTAACTCAAGATATTCTGTGATATTAAGAGAGGTTGACATATCTTTGTGAAGGACAGAACCAAAAGTTATAAAGACAATATTTTGAATTGGTACCAAAAATACAAGATCCCCATTTCAACCAGATAACTAATTAATGAAGGTGAACCACCCCATTTCTAAAATTAAAACATTATAAATTTTGATGTTCCTCAATTTCAACCTTTGTTTATGTTCATTATATGGTGGGACATTTGCCATCATATAATGGTTAAAGCTTTAAGAAAAATGTTGTAAGGGCTGGTTAATTCTTTTCCTCGGCCCTATGCCTGTATTTCAGGTACTTGACATTTGTTATTTGTATCAAGTTGGATTATGATTAAGTTTCTTCACATATTAACTGTATATCTCATAATAGGACACAATCCACTGACTTACATGTCTTCCATTAAAATAGCAGTAGAAATTATTTTCCTATTCACCACAAGAAATGTCTAACAAACTACAGTTTTTACAATTAAATTCAAAGGAACATAAACTCCTGGGGCACACTGATCTATCTGCCCCTAACTCGTCTGTGATAAAATACTGTTTATCTAACAATAGAATGACTATTTCGCTGGGACTTTTGAGTTTCTCAAACACTAGTTCTCCATTAAGTATATGTTAGGAAATAGATATACTTGACTGTGGAATTTGTTGCTTTTTCCTTTTTTTAAAATACAAATATTTTGTGATTACCACCACAGACTTACTGAATCAGAACTTCTATAGACGGGGTCTTGGATTATATTTATTTTAAAATACACATAATTCACTGCTGATTAAATATTATTTGTCTAATCTAAAAGGCCCATGGTTGGGGATGCAAGTCCAATGTCGCCATATCTTTCTGTTTTCCAATAAAAGCTGAAAATCCAGACATTCACAAGAAATCACTAGTTTTTTTAGTGTTCAAAGCTAATTCAAACTTTTTTTTAATTGTGCAAAATAAACAAACACATATTGAGGTCAGAGTTGACCCTCAGTCCTCTAGTTTGTATCACCTGGTTTAAAGCCTTTCCCTCAACTCTGATACTTTAGTAAAATAAATTAAAAAACAATGTTTTAGGGGAGCGGGTGTAGCTCAGTGGTTGAGTGCCATGTACAAGGCCCTGGGTTCAATCCCCGGTACCTCCTAAAAAGGGAGGGGGGTGTAGATTTTTATCAATTTATCAACAACAATAAACAAGAATATAATTTTTGAAATGAGAAGAAACAAAGTTTTGGTAGGTCATGGAGCAATAATATTGCTCCACATTATTATTTTTGGAGCAATAATAACCAAAAAAAAAAAATTTAATCTTCTGCATTCTTATTAATGCCCTACAATTTGGAGAGAAGCAGACCAAAGAATTGAGTCGAGTTGTGTTAAGGGAGAATGTTTAAAAAGAAAGGAAATCTATAACTCAATTTTTGCAACCATATTTGCAGAGAGAGAGAGAGAACAAACTTGCAAGTTCATTGTACCTTATGTTAGAAATATGGGCAAATCTTCACTTAGAACTATATTTGTTTGCTATGAAATTTTACATACTTGCACATTTATGTCTGGAAGGGTCTGACTTTATTCCTTTTCTATTTTAATTACACATAATAATCTGCTTCTTTATAGCATATAAACAAGCTTTATCTTCTATTATTGACAGGACTAGTTATTTTACGTGGACAAGATTACCTTTTTTTATTTGTCTGATAATATTTGAACCATCAGCTTGTAAACATTTAGGAAGCAAAACAAGGACATCTAGGTATTAAACAATAACACAGAGGGGGCACAATTGAGCTAACAAGAGTCAAAATACAGCTATTACCATTTTATGAACCACTCAGAAAACAATTATCATATTTTGCTGTAAGATTTGCCTAACTTGAAGAAAAAATGGATTGAATGAGACAAATCGAAAGTTGTTTAAGACAGCACACCTCAGAACATGATATTCTGTTATGCCTTTGGTGTTTATTTCCTACCATTTGATCCACACAGTAGATTCCAGAAATTTTTTTTAAAGACCTTTTACTACTAGTGGTTTTAACAAAAAAATTATACTTGGGGAAAAAACTGTAAAGAAATAAAACGACTCCTTGACTCTGCACATAATCTTTCCTCCTTCTTTCCAAGTTTTAGTAATACAGATCATTCTTATTGACTCTTTGTAAATATTTTGTCTTTGCCATAACTCCCTCCACCCCACACCCACCACCCCCTACCCCATCCCTGAGGGATATGATGTGGTAGGGTAGTGGCTGGGAGAGGGTGGTCCACAGCTTAGGTCCAGCTGTTACTTGAAAACTTCATCTGCATCAATAAGAATATAGTATCCAGATGATGGAATATAATAATTCCATTATGCCCTGCAATGGTCATATCAGGCTGGAATATTGTGATTAGTTCTGGATGCTACGTTTTAGGATGGCTATTTTCAAACTACAATGTGTCTAGATGTAAACATCAAGGATGGTTGAGCAAAATGGGAATGTTAGCCCATAAAATAGAAGACTTTATCTTGAAATATGAATTCTATTTTAAATATTTTAAAAGAGTAGAATTAGTATCTGTGTATTTAGAATAGTGTTTTTCAGAAGATGAGTTGCATCTAACTAATGGATTGAGAAATCAATTTCATTGGTCATGATCAGTCTTATTTTTTAATAAAATAGAGTACAATACAATAGAATACAAAATATCAGGATACATCACATGTAATAATGGTACTTATTATTTTCTGAAATTTTATTTCAATTTTCTATATGTACAGTGGGTCACAATGTAAAATGTATGGGCCAGTTACTTACTATGTGCAATCCACAAACACTTAAGTAACATAAAGAAAGGATGAAGGAGTAAGAAGGGGGCATGTATGCCACCTATCTCCATATAAGAGCCCATCTTCAAAATAAAATTAATAAAAAGCCAACAGTAAAAACTCTTACAAAAACTGCACAGAATGAAGAAACAGCCATTTATCATTATAATGGTTTTATTTAAATTCACTTTTGGTTTGTTTCTAGGATGCATATTGGATGACGAGGATATTATAGACATCTTAAACAAATCCAAAATGACTTCAAATGAAATTAAAAAGCGCATTGAAGCAACAGAAAAAGCAGAAAGTGAAATTCAAGCAACACGTAAAAAATATCTCCCCATTGCCACTCGAGGCACCCTGCTCTACTTTCTAGTGGCTGATCTTACCCAAATCAACTACATGTACCAGTTTTCCCTAGACTGGTTTCATCAGGTTTTTGTTTCATCAGTAATTTCCAAAAGGAAAGAACAAAAACACTTTCACGCAGCTTCTACCACAATAAGGGAGAAAATATCTATGAAAAGAGTTGATAAACTTGCAAATCTCTCAACAAAATGCCACTTAAAAAGTGAGAAAACTTCCTTAAGCAGGCATATTAAAAATGCAATAGATATCTTGACAAGAAATATTTTTAAGGTAAGATATTTTTTAATGTGAATTTGGCAGACTTATTTAATCTAGCTGAGGTAGTCTAATAGTTATGTTTTCCCTACAGGTGGTCTCTTCAGCTCTATTTAAACAACATAAACTTTGCTTCTCCTTCCGCCTTTGCACTGCAATAATGCAAAATAATGCTAATGAAAGTCTAATGCAGCATGGCATTGGATCCCTATCAGAAGAAGAATGGAACATCTTCTTATACTCTGACATACTCATAAATATTAAAGGTGTAATGCCACAGCCTAAACTTAATAGTAAGTAAAAGGGTTAGGGTTAGGGTTAGGGTTAGGGTTAGGGTTAGAGTTAGGGTTAGGGTTAGGGTTAGGGTTAGGGTTAGGGTTAAAAAAGATAGTAAGTAAAAGTAATTATTCTGGATTTAGTAAAAAGCCATTAAAACACATTTCCCTGTGAAATACTAAAAGATCTCTAAAGTGCCACTCCACGTAATGCCTCTATAATTGAGTAGACTACAAGCAGGTTGAGGTCAAGTGCGATTTCTAATTCATTATTGAATTCCCTATGGTGTTCAGCACATAATTTGTACTCAATAATTTTTTGAATGAATAAATGACAATTAGTATGATTATTATAATCCTAATGTATAAAGCAGAATATCTAATGGCAGTCAAAAGATATTATCTTGTTTGCTATCATGACTTAAACATTACCCCTCCTAACTACAGTTGCCTTCACATTCTTAAAAAAATCCATTTAAAATGTGAACCACAAAAATTATGCTTATCAAAAAGATTAGACAAAATCATTTAACTACTGAATCTTTTCAAATGATCCTGTATTGTACATTTTAAGGCATAAAAATATAATGTTTAAAGGAATTCTGACACCCTCATTAAGAGGGGAAAATTGATGGCTTGGATTAGCCTTTGACAAATGTTTGGAAACTAGAAGTCTTCTTTAAATTAAAAAATTAAAAATATAAATAAATAAATAAACAAACTTAGATTTTTTTGGTAATGTCTGCCTAATATTCCAGTTTCTGGATGCACCAAAATTTACTTAACCACTCTCTTAAGTTAGACACTTCAGTCATTTCCACTATGATGAAAAACAAAGAAAGAGTCTTTAATCTTATCGTTTCTAGTTTTAATTTTAAAATTGCCTTTTTAAAACTTAAATTTTAAAAAAATATCTTTTATGTAATTCTTTTTATATAAAATGGCTTTTTCCTCAATGCCAAATATTTATTAAGCACCTACTTTGTAACAAGTAACTGAAAGATAAAGTTTTTATCTTTTCTAATATCATCATTTTCCCTTTTCTGTAGGCATATTTGAAATAAATAAAAATCGACACCTCCGGTGGCTATCAGAATCTAGGTGGAAGCAGTGCCAATATGTCAGTAGTCAGTTGGAACCATTCTCACTTTTATGCAAATCTCTTTTATCCAATGTAGCACAATGGGATGCTTTTAAAAACAGTAAAACTGTGTATTTTCTATTAAGCATACCTTTCTGTTCAGAAAAGTCTTCAGAGGAAAGTAATAAATCATCTAAGGAAAGTAAGAAAGAATTCAATGTTTTAATCTACTTTATTTTAATTTTTGCCAATCTGAAAAGTTTAAAGTACTTTAATTTGAATTTCCCTAACAAGTTTAAGTATTTTTCCACATTTGTTGACCATTTAGATTTGCCTATTCATGTACGTCCATTTTCCTATTAGTTTGTTTAATCTCTTTTTTGTCGATTTTTAAGACCTTTATTAATATTACAAATAATTAACTTCTTGTCTTATTTTTTATATTAACAACTTCATTCAGATATTTTTCCAAGAGTATTAATTGTCTATTGAGTTGTTTATAGTATCTGTACCATACAAAGATTTGTATAGTCAATTATGTCTATTTATTTTTCTTTTATAGCTTCTCAATTTTCAGTTCTGATTAAGATCTCCTTTTCCTCCCTTAGATTTTTTTCACTGGGTCATATATTGTTTTATTTTGTTGCATTTGTCACTAATCCATCTGGGATCCCTTATTTTTATATTGTAAGATGAGTCAATAACTTTATTTAAAGAGACTCTTCCTTGACCCTCTTTGTAAAGTTAAGCATCTTTTTGTTTTGCAAATAACCTCAAATTTATCCATTTTGTAGTTTTAGATTTTCATGTATCATGGGCTATTTTTTTAAAGCCTAATAAACTTCTATTAACTACATTCAAAAAAGGTATTTCTATAATCTAAGTTAGGTTCAAAGTTAGACATGGGGAAAATACCATAGAAATATAAGGTAGGTAAAAATGATCATTGGATCTGGGATAATTGGAAAAGAAAACTAGAAAGCCATCCTTTCCGCCTCGGTAAAGAGTGTGAGCCATTGCAGCTATATTAAGGAAGAAAGGAAGGGAGGGAGGGGAGAGAGAGGGAGGAGGAAGGAGGGAGGGAAGAAGGAGGGAGGGAGGGAAAGAGAAAGAGAGAGGAAGGAAGGAGAGGTGGGAGGGAGGGAGGGAAAAGTCTAGTCTTCAATGTTTCAAATAGGTGATAATCTTGTTGCATTTCCATTCGATTACCATTTCCTGTATCTGTGACAAGTGGTTAGGAATAGAAATCTTTAACTTCTGGAGTTATTAGTGACTCACCATATATTCATCAGAAAAAATGGCACACAGGCAGGGACAGGTTATAAGGTGTTGGCCACACCCTTTGCTTCTCATTTGTTTTCCTTCAGCTGCTTGCCATTTTGTTACATGACTATTGTAACATGACTATTGTTACATGACTATTCATCAATCACTTCACCAAGTTGAAACTCAAAACTATCTTAAGGTCTACCTCTTTTGAGATACTAAGGCTAGTTAGTGATGCCTCAAATCCTATAGAAATAAAGAAGCTCACTTTAAAAAGAAATGAGCCATGTTCCAAAATTTTTTTTCACAATTTCATAACAAAAATCTTCATTGTGGTATCTTTTAATGATTGAAAGTATTTGATTGTTAATATCAGTATCCTTCTCTAAATTTATACCTAGCTGAACTTTTGAATGAAAACGAAGAAATGTGTAGGCCTATAAATTTTCCCTGGGAGAAACTCACTCCATTTCAAAGACTTATTTTGGTAAGATGTGCTATGAGAAAATATTATTGTACCTTAAACCTTTCAAAGTTAAAATTTTATAGGCAAAATATATTTATTTTTTTCATCTAACATGCATTGAACATTAATCTTAGAGGGAAGCACTTATACTTCGCTCAGTGTTTCTTTCACATGGAGGGAGTCCAATTAGAGAAATACCCCATCATCTTCCTAACCCCTTATTCACTCCTCCATAGAGAGGAGGAAGGATTTATAAAATCAGTAAATTTTAGAGATGAGCTGAGGGCACATGATGGTTCAGTCCCTTCTTCCTGTCCCTTTTGAGATCTGCTGCAAAAGGCATGCTTTCTGCTCTGCTTCTCTGTGCCATTAAAACATCGTGCAGAAACAAGACCCCAGCTCAACTTCAACATAATCCTTACCATAGGCATTCTATCAATTATAATCGGAGAGGGGAAGGCCAATGGCTACCCAGCACTGCCTGTGGCAGGTAAGTCTGTCTAATTCTGGAACTCAGTTGCCTCACACCACTTCACATTCACCAACATGGTGTCTTATTAATATAGGTGATATTTTGCTTAACTCCTCTGTTTCTGTTTCTTCTGAATCTGGCTGGGGATTTGGGGAGTTAGGCATGGGAATGAGTGTCATTTATGAGCCCCCTAAGACGTGAAAATCTTAGCATGTGCTAAGCACTTTACATGCATTACTTCACTTAATCCTCACAATTATCTTAGAGGGTAGACACGATTATTCTCACCATTTTGCAGACGGGAAATCAAGCCTTAGAAATAGCCTGAGAGAGCCAGGATTGACATTTTGGCTCTCAGACAGTTTGGCTCTAAAATTCGTGTTCTTAGCACTAGCACTGTATTACCGTTTCCCAGACTAGATCAAGCTAAATTCATCCTCATCACCTAGAAAAAAATCTTTTCATTTTACATTTACCCTCTAGTTCAGTAAGAGGGAAATCCCTCCTCTCATTCCTCTCTTGACCCCAATTTCCTGCAAATTCCAGCTGACAGCCAGTAATCCTTCTTTTGATTTCTGCCCAAAATTTTATTTTTACAACACCAAAATCCAATCTACAGAGATTGCAAAAAGATGGTATTTGGTCTGTAGATATGTTTTATTTGGATTGCATATTTTTTTTGTCAGTTTTTGTTCTGAGGCAAAGTTTGCAAATTCAGAGATTTCACATAAAAATTCTGATTTTTGGCTTCTATAAAAAACTAGAATATTGGGCAGTACTGGACCCACATCCCCCAGTGGTAACAACAGCCAGAGCTAATAGCGTCTGCCTCTTTGGATCAGTGCACAGTCCCTACAGTTCCTATTGATGTCCTGACCCTGAAGTTGAGCATTAGTTGCCATTAAGTATCATATTTGCAAGTCCACTTCTCTAATTTATGTTATCCACCTGGCAACTGTAAAAAGATTGGAAACTCTGCTCTACCTGGTGGACTATTGACTTGGTCACAACATGAAAAGATATTCAATCTGTATCAGTTGACAAATGCAAGATACTGAACTATATGTAGTACAATTCCAGTTGTAAAAGGAGGTGGGTAGATAGATGCTTGTAAGCACATAGAAAATATCTATAAGGATGCACAAGAAACAATGGTCATTTAGGGTATAGGACCTTTACCTTTCAATTTATACTTTTTTGTATTGTTTGAATTTTATGCAGCAAGTACATTTTACCTCTACATCAAAATTACATTTTTAAGATCCTTCTACATTACCTTTTCCCAATCAGCTCCAGGTGATAATAGATTATGAACTAGAATCTTCATGAGTGTGGCAACTATTTTCCAAACCAAAAATCAGATGACATGGTCTGTTAAGTGTGACTGTACTTACAGGGAAACTGATTTAGAATATTTGAAGTTGGGCCTGAGCTGTAAAGTCAGAATTTAAGATTATCACATAAATTAAGTTAGAATATATCAGACAGAAGGCTTAACCTAGAGAAAGACGGTATCATGAAGCTCCATGTGGGCAGGCACTTTGTCTACTTGGTTCGCCTCTTTCCCCTGCAATAGCCTGATGAATTAGTAAAATAAAGGAGGAGCTAAAGATGGTGACAAAGAATCAAAACCACATTTGGGAACACACAATCTTGGCAGTAATGGTGTCAGGAGACCACATCTAAGCATGTGTTTCACTTAGCTGATTTGAACATTGTCTCATTAAGTGAATATACTGAGTGAACTCTGCTATTAGACCCCAGATTCTCTGTATGCTGCTGATTTTTATTTTTAAAAATATATGATGCATTTAATTAAAATAGAAATATAAGATTTTTAGCAAAAAGTAACATGAAAGAGCAAAATTTGGCAAAATGATTAAATGTATTACGTTAAACATATGAAATTGCCACATACTAGATTACTTTTTACCTATAAAAATGACATTTTCATATAGACCCACAGACCCAGACAGTTTTGGCTGTGCCTTAAATGGTGGAGTTCCCCGATAGTGAAAATGATCAGGACAGTTTTCATGATCATTCTGTAAAGAACTAGCACATAAGTGGTTTGTATGAAGCTGTTTTCATGGGAAAGGTCTTTCACTGAAATTTTGCAATGACTTCCAGTAGGTCCTGACCCTCTACTCACTATTGTTTCCAAAATCATACAGACCACCCAAAGTTCCTTTCAGATCTGCATTCAGTTTGCTTAAACACACACAGATTGTGCTATTTCTTTTCAGGCACTTTTAGTGGAAGAATTAGTACTGTTCTGGTTGTGTTATCCTGGATTTTTCACTACCTCCTCCTCCCCTCCACCCCCCGCCCCACACACAAATGTACACCATGGGGCTTCCTTGCTCCAGATATGCACAGCAGAGCAGGAAGAAGTCCAGGGGAAAGGTCTCTTTCTACAGAATCAGGGCCAATAACTTTGATGGTTACACTCAAAGCAAGATCTCAGTCAGAGTTTGAAATAGAGGCACAAGTTGTTCCTGGCATCCAGGAAGAGCAACGCAAGGGTCATTTCCCCACCATTTGTAGACTCTTTCCCAACACAAATAACACCAAAAAACTCTGACTGAAAAACTAAACAATGAATGCTTCTTAGCTTTGTTTCATTTTAACATAGAGAATATTTTCCTGTGTGGTTTTAAAATTTACCTCATCTTTTTTAGGTAAAAATTCTTAAACCAGCAAATCTAAAGAATTCAGTGAGTAAGTTTGTAACTGAAAAAATGGGAAACACATATATGCACACAACTGGAATTAATTTGAAAGAACTATATCAAGAATCCAATGCTAGAATTCCCTTGATACTTATTCACTCTCATGGTAAGCTATATGTGAATAGTTAAGATGATGGTACAATAGTCAAAAGATGAGAAGTAGGTTCTGTGTGAGGTTATTCTGAATTTAAAATATTTTCATATTCTTACTTAAATATTTTGGAAAAGGGATCCATTAAAGCTTTAAACTATATTAAAAACTAACCTTACGAAAATGTAAAAGAACAAAGAGTCTTCCTGGATTCACCAATAATGCAAAATTCATCAGTGCTTTTTGTGCTAGTAACATATATACAACCTAAGATTTCCTCCTTTTAACCACATTAAAATAGATATTCAGTTCTGTTAATTACATGCACAATGTTGGGCTACCATCACCACCCTTCATTACCAAAACATTTCCATCAACCCAAATTTATTAATAGTTTTGATTAACGTTGATTTGTGAATATATATATATTAAAAACAAACAATCAGAAATTGGTCCTTTTGACCTAGTCCTTGTATTCCTTAAACTCCAAATGTTTTTTTTCTTTTTTTCTTGTCCTCACTCTTCAGATCCTAAGCAAAATATTTCCTTCATTTATTTCCTGCTCTTAATAGTCTCCAAATCAAATTTGTCTTCAGAATCCTTCATTGTTAAATGAGTCCTTGTTTAGAGTGCCTCCACCTGGAGGCTTTCACATAGTACCTACTCTGAGTTGTAAATCACTCATAGTAAGTGCTGTCCATTTATTGAAAATTTAGTGTAAGACGGCAGCTAGGGCTCTAACTATCACATCTATGTTCTAAATGCCAGAATGGAAGAAATGAAGAAGGGCATACCTCCTCCTTTTAAGGAGACATCTCGAAGTACTACACATACTTTTTGATAACACACTTTTGCTGCCAAAACCCATTCACAAAGCTTACATGTCCATATTTAGATGCAAGAAAGTTTAAAAAGGTAGTATTTTTAGCTGGAGGCATAGCCACCTCAGATAACATTGGGGTTCAGCAACAGAGGAGGAAGGGACAAGCAGATGTTGGAGTTGACATCCAGCAGTTACTGCTGTAGGTAAATATCATATTATCTTCCCCATGTGTTAGAAAACCAAGGTCACTCGCCTAGTAAAATGCAGAGTCAAGATTTGAACTCTTGACTCTATTTTCAAAGCCTGTAGTCTTTCCCTATCCCTCCTCACTCTCAAATCATCACTCAATAAATGCCTAATTGTGTTTTTTAAGAGGAAGATTTATATTCCTCTCCACATTGTTATACAGGGTGTGACCTGACCAGCCTTCTACAGAGATTTGCACAAGAGTTAAAAGGAACAATGAATCATGTGACCATGATTTCTCTGGGTCGCGGCCAGGCAGCTAAAGCAGAAGATCTCATTGTTAAGGCCCTAACCAAAACAGAACAGTGGGTCTTTCTCCAAAACTGCCACCTTGCAGCGTCGTTTATGCCAAGACTTTGCACTATTATAGAATCGTAAGACTTTTGCGTTTATTTGTAGGGAATCAGACTAATTATCAAAACTGTGAAGTAAAACTGGAAATGGCAACATCAACTGTGTTTATAGCAATGATAAAATAATGTTTTGGACCACTATGAAGAAACTTAAGCTCTCTTATATGGGTTCTTTTTTCTAAGAACTTGCGAACTACTCTAAGAATCTGTTGTTTTTTTAAATAGGCCTCTTTAGTTTTTACTCTATATCTTGTATATCACTTCTTTTCAAACTTTCTCTTGATATGCATACATGTATACAGATGTATAGATCAACAACAACATTTTTAATATTCTATATGATCCCCAAAAGCAAAATATAATACCTCATAGCCATACTTCCAATGATGATGTCTCTTGTGGTTTATATTTAGTACCTATTCTGACTTTCTCTAGTTCAACCCACTTTTCTGGGCTCTTCCTCCCAAAGTACTCATTTTGCCATTTCCAGGCAGAAATTTCCATAGATTCAACCTTCTTGTTTGCAGTGGAAATATTTGAAAGTTGATCGCTATAACTTTGGGTGAGGAATTATCAATGTGTTGAGTTAAAAATGTTTTAACAGATTATGTTCTGTTTTACTCCTGTCTTGCATTTCTGCCTGCCTTATTTTGTATGGCCAATATTGTATTGTAGAAATGTGTTTAAATGAGGATCTTCATGCTATTATTTTTATGCTGTAAGCACACACAGGGAAACTATAAAACCAAAATTGCAACTGCCTGACTTAATTTTCTAAAATCATTGCTAGTATCATTTGTGCTCTTCTCAAACTGTTATTCTTTTATCAGTTTAAAAACAATTTCTTTAATAATTTCTCTTTTTGTTATTTATTTAATCACTTGAGAGTTTTAAGAAGATGAAGACAACTAAGTTATAGGACTTCAACAGATGTAAACTTTGGAAGATGACAGAATAATTTCTAGCAGGCTTTTAATAAGAACAATTAAAGAAATTATTTTATATAATCAAAGTATGATTTTTAAAAGTTCATACTTCTTTATCAAAATAAGTCTTTAGAGATTCAGTAGTATCACTCTAGCACCCCACAGTGGAAAAGGAAAATTCTTAAATTTAGGAATTAAGGAAATATATTCACAATGTATTACTAAGAAGAAAAATATGCTATAAACAGTATGTACAGTATAATATTTTTATTTTAAAAATGAGAGAGCAAGACAGATGAGGGGATAAAACAGAAAAGTGCACTTATACCTTCTTAGTGGGGTTATAGGTGATTCTTTTTTTTCTGTTTCATATTGGGTTTTTTGCTTTTGTTGTTTGCCGTTTTGTTTAATAATTTCAGACTTGCAGAAGAGTACAAAAACTCTCCTATACCCTTCATCCTGATTTGCCAATTATTAGAATTTGCACTCTCATTTCTCTTTCTCATATATATACATACATATGTATCTAATCTTTTCTGAGTCATTTGATAGTAAATTGTAGACATGGTGTCCCTTGGCCCCTAAATACTAAATACTGTGTGCTTTATCTATTATCTAATCAATAAAACTTATGCATATTTAGCCATTTGTCCCAATAACATCTTTAATTGCAAAAAAAAAACAAAATAAAAGAATTCTAGTCCAGGTTCCAGTTCAGGATTTCGTATTGCATTCAGTTGTCATGTCTCTTAAATCTCCTTCAATCTGGAACAGTTCCTCAGTCTATCTCTGTATTTCATGCTTGACATTTTTAAAAGTACAAGAAAGTTATTTTGTTGAGTGTCCCTCAATTTGGGTTTGTCTGATATTTTCTCATGCTTAGATTAAGGTTATGCATTATTGCAAGAATACCACAGAAGTGATGTTGGCTCCTTCTCGATATATCATATCTAGAGGCACATGATGTCATCCATTACTGGTGATATTGATTTGATTATATTAAAATGCTATCTGTCAGGTTTCTCCACTACAAAATTTCTATTTTTCCCTTAGCAATTAATTTGGAGGGAGATATTTTGAGATGAAGTATATATCTCAAACTTTTATATACTAGTTTTAACATCTTTTGGTAATTTTTTGACTGAATTATTACTATGTTATTGTCAAACGGTAGCTTTCTAACTCCAAAGTTTCTTCGACATTTATAAAATGATGTTCTACTACAAGGAAGAGCTTGTACTTCTTTCCCATTTAATCATTCATTTATTTATTTATATCACTATATGGACTTATGGATTCTCATTTTATTCAGTGGATTACAGTCTGTTACTATTGTCATTTATTTTGATCCTCAGTTTTCCCAGATTTGACCAGTGGATTCTTCATTTTGTTCTTAATTTGTAATTTTTACCAGGCTTTTGCAGTGAGCCTATATCGGTTTTATACTTAAGGGAGGGAATGCTACTTTTTAAAATGGTAATTGATGCAACAAAGAAATTATTATGGTAGCATAATAAGATCCTCAATTATTGAAATGATAAGGTCACTTCAAATGTTGAAATACTATGATTCTAAAAATATGTTTTTGGGTTTTTAAAATTTTTCGTATTAAAATATTTATAACCTTTTTATTTTTCAGATTTGATAGTAAAGATATGACAATCAACCCTGAGTTTAGGCTATGGTTAAGCTCAAAATCAGATAGCTCTATTCCAATTCCTATTCTTCAAAAGGGTTTAAAGGTAAGGACAAAATATAATGGTTTTTAATATTGACTGAAGAATCCTGTTTGAATGTCAACCATCTTGCATTCATAATTCTGAATTAAGAAGAGAGTGATGATTCTGGTGTGCTGAAAATCTGCTCTGTGCTCAGCCCTATCCTGGGAACCAGGAAGGATGCTGAACATGTAGAAGATAAGATCCCTGATTTCAAGTAATTAACAATGTGATGCTAGACTGCCAGTTGTTATAAACCAGATTATACAATTTGCCCTTCACTTCTCTAGCTTTTTCTTGTTCTTGCTCCCCTTAACCATTTCACAGTTCATTAATTCTCTGGAGAAAGTCTGGCTGAAAGCAAGTTGAAACTATTGATGAAGAAGTCCTAATTTAGGATTAGCTATTACTTCTACTCATATACACCATTGAAGGTGAATTAATACTAAGAAAGTCAATTCTGTTAAACAAGGATCCAGTTGACCAAAAGACAGAGTCCCAATAGCAGAAAAAATTGACCAATGCCACAGAATACTGTGCCCAGACACGCGAGTGTAACAAAATTGGGGTGGGGATGGAGGAATCAGGGTGAATGAGGCACTTTCCTGATAAAGTCCCAATCCAGTCTAAGAATAAATCAAATTTCTTTTTGGGAGACAAAGAAACTTCTCCTCTTCACACCACTCCTCACCTCTTCCCAGTCTCCTGCATGTATTTACCTAAGTGTAAAGTACTGAGCTGCTTTACAACAGCCCTGCTTCTAGAAAATACAGAACCTGACTGCAGAATCCACAACACTTAGTCTGGGACTCAGGATATTCCACTTCCTTCCCTGAATCTAGCAGATTGTAATCTCAAACAGCCTTTTATTATTGGTCAGAAGTGAGGATTTGGGAGTTAGAGGTGGTGGGGGCAGGGGAATTTGAGGGGAGGGACGTGGCAGAAAGCATAGAGGTAAAGTTAAAGGAACATTTCATCATAAGTAGGTCCAGGGAAGCGGGAATGGCTCAGTCGATAGAGCCCCCGTTTACCATATGGGAGGCCCCGAGTTCGCTTCCCGGGGCCTCCTTGTGAGGGCAGGCTGGCCCGCGCAGCCTAGTGGGCTGATGCAGCAAGCCCTCACAACAGGAAGCAGGTGTGGCTCAACCAGTAGAGCCCCCGTTTACCATGTGTGAGGCCCTGGGTTCGCTTCCCGGGTCCTCCTTGTGAGGGCAGGCCGGCCCGCACAGCGTGAGGGCCTGATGCAGCGGGACCTCACAGCAATGGGAAGATAAGCAGACACGGAGAAGACACACAGCGAATGGACACAGCAAGCACAAGCAGCAAGGGGGGTATAAATAAATAAATAAATAAATCTTTTAAAAAAAAAAAAATAAATAAGTAGGTCCATTGCTGTAAGTCCATTTTAAATCTCCATCAATGTAAGCAATTTTAGCATAGTGATAATTAATTCAAATATGCAACTTTGTGGGATTTTCACATACCAGTATCTGTATAGACAGAGAAGATAATTTCTTTAATGTATAAAGAGCACCTACAAATAATTAAGGAAAACACTAACATCCCAAGTTTTTCAAAATGGGCAAATGACAGAAGGGGTCAATAAACATATGGAAAAAGAAAAAGTTTCAGCCTCTAGGTATCAGAGAAACACAAATCAAAACAATGAGATAACTCTGATAGCCCATCAAACTGGCAAAGACAGCTTTAAAATAATTTTAATACAATTCTTAATGCTGGTAAGAGTACTATGAAATAACTACTCTCACATAATGCTGGTGAAGTAAAATCTTTCTGGAAAGTAATTTTGCAATATATATAGAGTCTTAAAATTTCATACAATTTGATCCAGTAACCCTCTTCTAGGAATCCATCTGAAGGAAATAATCAAGGATGAGGTCAGTGATAATCTCAACATTTCTCATACCAATTAAAATATTTTAAAAATAATTTATGTTCAACAACCAGAAAAGGCCAAATAAATTATGGTACATTTATATGAAAAATAGTAAACTGCCACAAAAAATCAAATTTTAAAAGAATATTTAATGATATGAAAACATGATAATGACTATGGTAAAAAGCAAAGTGCAAAACAGGATATACAATGCAGTACACATTTTGTCAAAAAAAAATTAAAAGAAGGCAAAAATTATTTAGAACAAATATAACTAAATGTAATCTATGATTATCTGTAGATGGCATGACATTAGTGATTTTTAAATGTTTAAAAATATTTTATATTGTTATATTTTATATTAAATATATTTTAATGTTTTGTCTTATATTTTTATTTTATATTTTCTCTTTCATATTTGTATGTATTTTTCCAAAATCTTACCACAAGCATGTGTTAATGTTATAAGAAAGATACTTGAACAGTGTATGTCCAAGTTCTTACCTTCAAGCAGCCCACAGCTAGTGAAGGAATGAGAACTATAAGCAAATATTTATAATATATATCATGCAGTGAATGGTATAACAGAGGAGACATGGGCAGGAAAGTCTTCATAAAGGTGGGGCCAATAAACAAAAACAAAAACAAACAACAAACAAACAAAAAAAGGTGGGGCCATTCGAGCAGGAAATTTACAGCTAAAATAATAACAAGTGACTGCAATGCTGTTACAGGTTGGTTACAGCATCTTTTATGCTCAACTAATGAAGGTTAATATTGAAAACAAGATGTTCCAATATTGTCAAAATATTGACCAGTGTTGAAGCTGAGTGATGGGTATATGGGGTTAATTATGCAACCCTCTCTGCTTTGGGGTATGTTAGAAAATTTTTTACAATGAAAAGTAAATCCCCTAATATATCAGTTCCATACAAATATGACCCAAGCATAATCTTTCCACATGAGAGAGAGAGAGAGAGAGAGAGAGAGAGAGAGAGAGAGAGAGGAAAGGAAGAGAATAGAAGGGAAACATTGATACGGGATAAACCTGATTTTGAAATTTAACAAAATAAATTTTAATTTCATATATAAGTAACTTTCTTTCTGTAAAGCAATATTAATTATACACACACATACAAACACACATACACTATCTCTCTACTTCCCCTTCAGATACAGTTCCTTATGGCGATGGGCAGACAACTACATTTAGAGACATAAGCAGGAGTTCTGGGAAGAATCAGTGATAACAGTCGTGCAACAATGCTCCATGAGTATTTTCCCATTTGTGCATAGTCAGGGCTCTCTGAGCAAAGACTGCTGGCAACCTGGATTAAAGAATGTCTGAATGAGGATCTCCTCGCCTGTGCATTGTCCAGAGCCACTTGCTCACACTGCTCACATCCTAAAGGCGATCAATCCAGAGAAGCTTGTCTTATATCTCCTGGAACTACTTGCTTACATTCTAAGGCAGGGGTTCTTAACCTTTTTTATTCCATGGACTCCTTTGCCAGTCAGGTGAAAACCACGGACCCCTTACTAAGTCCACACTATACTGTGTATTATTTAATAAATATATCACACCTGCACCAACACATCCTCACATGAATAATGTTTTTTTTGAATTTCAATTCAAGCTCATGGATACCTTCTTAAGAACCCTTGTTCTAAGGGTCATAAAACCTAGGGCCATTTGTTTACACTCCAGGAATTGTGCAAACCTAGAGACCTTCCCCTCCCCTCCCCTCGCTAGAGAGGATTGGTTTACATTCCAGAGCAAAAGTTTCTGTCTTTCTCTATCTCTAGAGCAGGGAGACAGCTATGCCAGCCATTCTATATTAGCTCCAAGATTCATAATTTTGGAGTTCCTCTTCTGTGGTACAAACCCCACTATACACGCACAAGATACATTTGGCTCTCACTGCATCACCTGGTAGGGAATTAGGGCATAAGGAACTGATACAAGCTGCTCTGGGGATCCCTGATCCAGAAGACTCGTATTTATGTATACACACACGTGCACACACACGCATCTGCACACACATTCATGCATATATGAATACATATACACACACATTTATCTATCATATGCACATGTACACACATTTATATGTATTATATATATTTATGCATGCCCATTTGTTCATACACACACATAGGTAAACTGTGCAAAGACTCTTCACAGTTTCAGACTTAGTCACAATCTCAAAAGACCCCTCCAAGATGACTATGGGCAACGGCCATCCCAGGGAATGGAGAGGGCCTGCAGCTGCAGGCAGGATAATCCCATCTACCGTATCCATGGGATATAAGCCCTCTCTCACTTGGAGGTGGAGTGGACATCACCATCCCAAACTCCTCAGGATTGGGGGAGGAGCTATGGACTAGAGTGGACTTGGTGGTGTTCTGTTGTAGACATATTATGATTCAAGCAATGGAAGAGATTGTAACAGTGAGGTGGAGCCGGTGGCCACTGGACGTTTTCGGGGCAGGGAGGGGAGGGGCAGTTGAAATACAGGGGCTTTTTCGGGACTTGGGGGTTGTCATGAGTGGCGTTGCAGTGACAGATGTAGGCCATTTTGCATCAGCATATACCATGCAGAACTGTGTGGGAGAGAGGGTG
>JAQZBX010027447.1:0-28358 GCA_029593785.1 Cabassous unicinctus | reverse complement strand
ATTTCTTACAAAGCACTTTTGATGATAATCATTTCATGAAAAATGGCTACCAGTCAGGTATTCACAGTTGAGAAGAAAGGGTACACAGAAGCAGGAACCAAAATGAAAGTTGAACTAAGCATTTTGTGTTCAAGGCCAAATAGCCCCAGCACCACACAGAGTAGGAAATCTCTTATAAGAAAGGTGACAAAAGACTTAATCACATACCCCAAGGAAAATTGTATGTTTATGTTATGTATGTATGCATGTTTATGTATTTTTATGTTAAAACTGTAGACTTGCCATTAAAGAATCAGATACTTAAGGGGGCAAGGATCCAACTCTTCAGTTTTACAACCTTTTGTATAACTAAGAAAGGCGCTCTTAGCAAGTCCAATTCTGACCCTACAGCATAAATGGACCCAGGGTGAGGAAAAGAAAGGAAGAGAGTTCAAAGGCTTCCACTTCACAAATATTTCACATTTCCCTAATCTTGAACCTCCTTTCCTAAAAACTGATGGTAGGTTGCCAAGAGGTATAGGTATCAGAAGTACATCAAAGAGCTGTCATGAGTACTATAATTTGAAACACAGTGAAAGTTCCAAGTAAATGACTAAATATTTCGGTCACATTTATGGCCAGTTTTACCTGAATAAAATTCATCTTATCATTTTTAATGGAGGGTATGCATACTTTTATTTTCCCCCTAAGGATTGTAGTAATACTTTTCCAGTGCTCAAATGCTATATGAAACAGTTTAAGTCCTGTTGATCCTAGGCAATTAATTACCTTTAATGGGATATAAATTTTTATAGCTTGCCTTGTATATATTGCTTCTTCAAAGATGTCCCAAGTCTAGTAAAATCTTAAGTGATCTATGGAATAGATTGTCCCTCATCCATCCATGAAAACCAGTCTCTTCTCTGAAATGCCCTAATTCTAACAGTGGGACCAACATTTTCCTATGATTAAACCATTGATGCTGGGGGTAATTTCTCCCCTATCTTTGCATTGATAGGTCACCAGGTCTAGCTGGCCTTCCTCTATAACAGCTCTTTCTTCTGTTCCCACTGCCACGACTCTGCTCTGAATACTCACCACTTCCCATCTAGGCTTAAGTAGATCACGCCACTCACGCTCTTCAGACTTCTAATAAATAGCAGAAGTGATTTCCTAAAACCCCACTGCCCATGTCATTCAGCTGCTCAGAAATCACAAAAAACCTTCCATGACTCACAGCATGCAGTCTAAACTCTTTACACGGGCTCAGGCCTTATACAAAGTGACCCCTACAATCTCTCCAAACTTACTCTTACCCAAGAGTCTTCACTGTTGCCCCACATAAGCCCTTAGCTCCAGGCAAACAGTTCTATTTGCCTTCTCAGCTTCTCATCCCACTCAAGACACTACGTGGATTCTGGCCTCTGCACCCTTTGCTTGGGGCACTGATCTGCTGGCACCCAGACTGTCTAGGCCATACTGATGACCCTCTCACCCAAATTTCAGGAACACAGACAGCACTTGGGTACTTTGATTACTGGCATGTGATAGCTGGCAGTATTACTCTGCTGTTTGCTCATAAGCCTTTATTTTTCCCACCTGAGTTGTAAGCTCCTTGGAGAGGAAAAATATCTTGTTTTTCAAGATGCCCCATGCCAAATAGAGGGCCTTACAGACTCAACAATTATATAATGAAGATGATGATAAAACCAATAAAGACAATGAAAAAACAAATCATTGCTGTATAACATAAAAAACAACTTCTAGGGCAGCAGTTGAGTGCCCTCCTCCCACATTGGAGGTCCGGGGTTCAGTTCCTGGTGCCTCCTAAAGAAGACAAACAAATAACAAGCAGACAATGAGCAGATATCATGCAAAAACCATGAGCAGACCACGAGGAAGAACAACAAGCAAGACAAGGAGCAAACAACGAGCAAAAAAAATGAGCAGAGAGCAGATGTGGCTTAAACAGTTCAGCGTCCACCTCCCACACGGGAGGTCCTGGGTTCGGTTCCCGATGCCTCTTAAAGAAAAAACAGACAACAAGCAAAAAAAAAAAAAAAAAAAAACCAGCCAGCAGACAACCAACAGACAATAAGCAAAAACAACAAGCAGACAAGGGAGTCATCTCAGGGGAAAAAAAACCTTTAGGGAATTCTGATACAGTTGGCGCACAGATCTTATTTTGAGAAACACTGACAGTGATTAAGTTGAGAGAGTAAACAAAAAATACAGCAAGTAGAAAAGTACACAGAATTATAAATGATGGGAAAAGAAAATATGGCATGTTGTAAATTAGTTGCCATTCTTAGAAAATGGTTTGCAGTAGCCACCATAAACCATATGTACTTTCACTATATTAATTAAAAGTGATTATTTTTTTGTTAATAATGTGAATATTAAGCTAATCTACTTCTTTTGCTTTTAAACCATAAAACATGGGGCTATTTAAAATTATTTATGTAAAACCAGAAAGATAAATTATATTTATTTAATACTATTTGATCTTGTAGGTTATTCACTTACTTGATGCAAGAGTATAAATCTTTAAGCCTTTTACATTGTCGAGTTCCATCTTTGACAGTCTGCACCTGAGCATAAGTAAGATATGCCCTCCTTGCATTTATTCATCTCAAAATATATAAGGAACTGTGTATTTGTACTTCCGGGCCAACACACTTTTTGGAATAACAACTTCCACAAGTTAGCCCCACAATATAAAGTAGTTCTTCCTTTTTTTGTTTTTTTTTTTAATCAGAAACCAACTTCTATCTTAAAACCAAACTCCTCAATTCCGAAAGTGAGCGTTACATAACATTATATTAGCAAATGAATGGATTTAGCAATATGCTGTTTTTTCTAGGTTTTGCAGTTTTCTTGAGTTTGATGAGAATTTAAAATATTTTCCTATTTTCCTTCATGTCTAGTTAATTTTATTTATATAAAGGCAAGACTCTTGCCTGCCTTACTTTACTGACATTCACTTGTTTGCACTAACATCCATCAGAGAAACATTTTAGAGTTTTTGAGCAAGGCATACAATCGTGAATAATTAAAAAGAGGAATCCAGCAAATGCAAATATAAGTTGAAGAAGAAAGAGATCTTGTTTCCATTTGTAATTTTACCTCCAATTTTTGCATGACTTTGGGGTTGAGGTGAAGCATTGGATGTCTAACTTTGGTTTATAACCTATGAGCTGTTTGGTAGTTTAAAGTATTTTTCAAAACACTTCCTAAGAGTAAATTACCAAAAATGATCACTTATTGGGAGTTATGTATATTTAGGATCTTCTAATTACGTTTTTTGTTCTTCATACAAGAATAACAACCCCTTCCTCCACAGCTCCTCTGTAGAGCTTAAATCTAAATGCAGCTCTTGTGTGAGCCACTAGGTAGAGACATGGAGTCTTTAGACTCCCGGGCAGTTTCAAGGAAGGAATTAATGACACATGTCATGTCAAGACTATTCACCCACTGGCGAGCGCAGCAATAATGCCTTGTAGTCTGTGGAACTCAGAAACTCAAGAGTGTTTCATCAAATGGAAAAGAATCCCTATCACAAATAGAATGTCAACCCATATTCACCATACAGAATATAAAAGATGGCTAAATATGAAAAGGAACATTTGCAAACAAACATGTATATAGATTTTAATGGCAAAGGGAAAACTTTAATAACTTCACCAATGAAGAAACTTTTGAAAATTAAAAAATAACTTTATCCTCCATCCCCACACCATCACACCTATACACATACACACACACACACACACACACACGTGTGCGTGTGGGCCACCGTCAAAGTCATTCAAGACTACCCCAGCAGTAGCTGATTCTCATAGACTCTCATCTTATCAGGAAATGCTTCTCATTTTATTTCCCACTTCACACTTTCTTAATGTAAACCAAAGTAGTTATCCTAGGCAATAGAGGGGCCTTGCCTTTCTAAGTCACATTTTTAATATTTTGCCTTTGCAGAAACAGAAAGTAAACAGGTATGGCAAAACTCAAGGCACTCAAATTACAGGAAGTGTCAGTGGGTCCAGTGCTATATTTTTTTGCAGTTAAGGACAGGAAAGACATTCTATTTACTATAGAGGTAAGTATTTGCACTGAAGAATACTTGGTGAATCACATAATGCACTCTATTTTGCAACTTAGTCTACATTTTAACTCAAAACGTATTTTCCTTGACCCTGCCATACTGAATTAAAAATTCTGATATTTTAATTTTTTTCCAAAATCTAGTTTCCTGGATTTTAAAAGTTAGTTTTCTCAATCTTAAAGTGTATCTCAAAATATAACTGGGCAAGGAATTAAATTTATCTACATTCAGTGTATGTTAATCGATAAGTCCACTAAAGGTTGAGGATAACGCAGGGTAGGCACTTCTCCACTTGCTTTCCGTTGAAACAAACCGCTGCAGAGCAGTTCCAGAAAAGGGTACTGCAAGTAATTGCACTGAGACTTCCTAGTTAAAGACGATGTCGAATACAAAACTTTATCAGGAGTTCAAGAACTCTGTCAGCTCTGAACTTTTTAGGTAAATGCATAACTTTCCGAAGAACAAGTAAGAAGGCACATATACTAGAATTGCTTTTTGAAAATCAGAATGCCTTAACAGTAGCAACACAAGGGAATAATAGAGTTAAACACCCCTGTTTAAAAAAAAAAAAATTTTTTTTTCAGTATTTCACAACCAGATTTCAGAAGTGCAGTCCACAAGGTTGAAAACGGTCTTGATGGATTGTGATCTAAATGATAATCACCTCCTGTTGCATCTCAAGTTTGACTAACTTCTCCAAGTGAATATTAAGCCCTCAAGCTCGGTTACTCAATTCCTTAACACTTCTAAAATCGTGCGCATTGCCTAGTGCTCTGCGTAATATAAACACTCCAGGAAAATAAGCCACGGTTGACTGGACATCCTTGCCCCAGAAACTGGACTCCCACAAAGCTGCTGTGGATAGAGCACTCTGGGACCAGCATGAGCTCGGGCTCGCCCCAGCTGCGCTAACTGGACAGGGTTCAAGACCCTCGCCCCCCCCTCCCCCAATTGCATCAGTGTAGACTACTCTAAAATGGACTGTGTGATCACTGTCACCGGGCACCTCTCAGGGCCCTTCCCTTGTCTATTTGCTCTTTTCTACTCCCTCTCCCCCCAGGAACAACTTTCTATTGAAAACGAGGAAAACTTTTCTTCAAGGAAGTGTATTCCAGCTGAGTTACTCTGGATGCAACTTACAACTAGTACAAGCACTTGCCTCTGAGCGGGTTAAACTAGTACAAGCACTTGCCTCTGAGCGGGCTCTCGGGTCCTAAGGAGCCCAAACCTCGCAAGCCCCTCCGCAGCCCTGCCCGAGCCCGCCGGCGCGCGCGAGCCGCACACCTACCTTGGCCTCGCCCGCGTCCGGCTCCGCGTCGGAGAAGCCGAGTCCGGACTCGAAGGCGGCGGCGGCGGCGGGCGCTTGGCGCGGACCCGGGAGCAGCGCAGCGAAGACGAGGGAACACGCCAGAGAGAAAAAGGCCAGCAAGTGCATGGTGGAAGGGCCGGGAGGCGGGGAGGCCAGTCCGCTGGCGGGGGCAGGGTGGGGCGTGGGCGCCCCTGCGCGGCTGCGGTCCCCTCCGCGCCCCTCTCCCAGTTGCAGTGCGGGCGCAGCCCCCCTGGGCGAGCCGGAGGCAGCGGCAGCGGCAGCGGGGCCGGGGCTCCGCGTTCCCAACTTTGCCAGCCGCTCTCCCGGCCAGTGGCGGGGAAGGGCGACGGGTGTCAGGTAAAAGACTCACAGGAAACCGGACATCCGAGCTCCCCTCATTCGGAGCCGGCGAGGTGAGGCGTGGGTGAGAGAGGACGACTCCGCGGTTCGCGTGCTGGGGTTTTGCTTTTTGGAGGTGGGGAGGGGGAAGCCGAAACACCCCGGAGTCTTCAAGCCCACTAAACCCACCAGAACCCTCCTCCCCCTCCTCCCTGCCCTGCTCCGGGGCGCAGGAAGCCGGGCCGCGGGCGCTGGCGGGCTGGAGGCGGCGGCAGCGGGGCCGGGGCCGGGGGCAGGCGGCGGGGCGCCGGGCGGCGGCGGCGAGGCCCGGGAGCTCCGTGGCGCGGGGGCCGCCTGCGCGCGCGGGGCTGAGCGGCGGCGGGCGCAGGGGCAGGGCATGACTGATGCGCCCTCTGCCTGCGCTTATGTGAGAGAAAGCGGCCGAGGGAGGGAGCGTGCCGAGCCCGGGCTTCCCTCCCCTCTCACTTTCCCTCGGAAGCGCTCTCCCCGGGGCTCCCCGCTTCTCTCGCCTCCTCCCGAGCGGCCCCACCTCCCTCACCCCCCTTCCCTCCCCTCCCCATCTCTCCCCTCCCCTCCTGGGAACCCGCGGCTGCAGAAGCCAGGTCAGTCCCGGGGCTGGCGGTGTGCAGCATCAGCTTGAGAGGCGACGTTACCGAGCTTGGAAAAGTTGGAGCGGGAAGCGAGTAGATATATTGGGGAAGAGGGGGCCGAGCCAGTGGCCCCGGCACACTCCAGCGCTCCTGTCCTACTCCTGGCTCGCCTTGCCCTCGGCGCCCCTCTCTAGGTTTGGAAATGGCCCCGGAGTTCTAAAAGTTCCAGGAGAAAGTCATCACTATGGCGGAGATCCCGCCGGGACCTTGGAATAAGCAGCGACCCCCTCTTCCTTTTCGTCTGCGTAACTTAGTGTTGTCTGGCGAAGCAAGAACTAGAAGATTTCTCAGAATATAGTGCGGGCTATTGGGATGAATGCTAATGATTCCTTGGGAATCAAATTTCTGGCAGATGGGGAAATAGGCCAGAATCTTCAGGGAAAGGAAAGAGATGCAGGATCAGTTTCTTCTTCCTCTTGAGGCCATAAGAAGTTGGGTTTAAACTTGAAAGAGGAGATAAAGAGAGAACAGACATGTGCTAAACATATTGGAGGAAGTGGCATCTACAGAAACGCAGCTGCATTTCCCCACTTGGAAACGCACCCGAGGTTGAGGTGCTTGCTGCACTGGCTTTCTCCCTCCTTGGGGTAGGAGGGTGGGTTGCAAGGCGCCAAACTAAAGGGTTTCGACAGTGTGCAGAGCAGGAAAACTTGACTCACTTTTACCCCCAGGTTAACTTTTGCTGATCTTATAGGTCCACAGAATCTTAAATGGAGAAGAGACTTTCTCATCTGATTTAATTTCTTAGAAGACCTTCATTTCCTTGAAGGTCTAAATACCTCCAGAGACAGGGGACTGTCTGCTCTGTGTGGCTGTCTATTCCCTTTTTTTGGCGACCAGCATTGCTGAAAAGTGTTTCCTTCCATCTATCCATTGCCATGACTTCTGGAGCTTTACACAATAAATCTAATCTTGCTTCCACATGTGAGTTCTTCAAATATTTTGAAAACATCTGTCATGTGCTCCTTATGCAAGCTTTCCTCCCAGCTAAATATCCCTATTCTTTTTTATATGACAGCTCCAAATTCCTCATCAACCATACTCTAAACTTTCCATGTTCTTCCTAAAGTATACTGCTCAGAACATGACTCAATACTCAATGTTCCTACAAGCATGCAGAAAAGAGTCCTCCTTTTCCAGACACTATGCACTGCTTGGTGCAGCCTCAGATGCAGTTTATTTTCTGGCAGCCAAATCAGTGTTGACTCACAGGACAAGTAAATTCTTCAGGAATTTTTTCCTGAATACTGCTGTTTAGTCAGGTCTATACTACCAGGAATTTGTGGAGTTGGTTTACTGTGCCCAATAAATGAGCATTTTAATTTTTTAAAGCTTTGTATCGACTTAAAAAATCAAAACAACAGACAAAAGGCAGCTCAACAAACTATGGAAAGCATCACTTCAAAAAAGTTTATCAACTTTATTTTATTAAATTTTACCATTTCAGAGTTAGTCCATCATCACAGCCTGTTGAGATGTTTTGATATTCTGACACTTGGTGTATTACTCCTCTTTCTGTATGCGTGTTTGATCAAGCTGCCATAAGTGTTCTGGTGTATAACTTCTGGTGTATAAGTGCCTTCGTACACCAATAAAACTGTAAAAAGGGAACATTTAAGGAGAAACTGGAGTAGCAGTAGGATACAAGCTGAAGCTCCTTATGACCGTTCTCTATACAGTGGTTTTCAACCTTGATTGCACTTGGAATTATTAGGGAAGTTTTTAAAACACCCATGATTGAGTGTACCCTCAGGGATTCTGGTTTTTCTAGTCTGGTGTAAGGCTTCCACATTAGGAATCTAAATGGACAACCAAAGTTGAGAACCTCAGGCATTTTCAACACCCATGGGGACCAGCACTGGGTGGAGAGTATAGAATCAACAAACTAAGGATTTTTTTTATAATAACTATATTATTATAATAACTATATTAGTTTAGTTTGAATACAGCAGTAAAAACATACAGACTTTTTTCACAAAAATTTGTCATCTACGGGAGCGGAGGTGGCTTAAGCGATTAGGTGCCTCCCTCCCACATTGGAGGTCCCTGGTTGGGTTCCCGGTGCCTCCTAAAAAAAGGTGAGCAGACAGCAAGTACAAACAACAAGCAGGGGAGAAATAAATAAACAAAAATAAATAAACCTTTTTTTAAAAATGTCATCTTCCTAGTACTATTAAAGTAAAGGAAATGCTGAAAAAAAAGTATACTTGAATGAGAAAAAAAAAAAATCAACACTCTCTGAGGACAATCCTGCATTGTTTAAGAGTCCTGATGATAAAAAGGGAGAGCTGATGAGGGCTTTTTCGGCTTCCTGACCCTCTAGAAAATAACTGGTGTCACCAACACATGTTGAAGCTTAAGAAGCCCCTTTTACCTGGCTTGTAAGACTATTATTGTTCGTTCATTACCTAATTTTCAGTAGGCTTTCTAAAACAGTAGTTTTTCAAAAAGTATTCCTCTGGTAGTGAAAACTGAAGAAAGAGAGTTCAATATGAGGGTTTCTCTTTTCTATCCCCAAGATCCTAGCCATAGTAACACCCCTTGCTGCTTTATACACTGAGTATCTATTTTCCTTTGAAGATAGTGCTTGAAGATACATAATGGTAATAACTTATCCAATATGAGCTTTCCAATATCCATTATGACCTTCTTTAGTTTATTGAGTTCTGAATTTAGTTCTTTCCTTCCTTCTTGCTTCTTCAGTTTTATTTTCTTGCTCTATTTTAAACTCCTTGGGCTGAATGCTTGGATCATTTGTTTTTCGGCTTCCTATTTTCTGATAAACATATTTTTAAAATGTAAGTTTTGGTGTAAGTTCAGCTTTATGTCTGTCAATTTTTACTTGTAGGGCCTTTTTTTAAATCAAGCAGCTGTAAATATACTGTAATTTCCTTATGTTTTTTTTTCTTTTGCTGAAAATTGTTTTAATGGTATTCTTTTATTTTAGGTTCAAGACATGGAATTTTTGTCATTAATTTTCAACCTTATTTCATTTAGTCATCCTATCAATGATGTTGATTTTAGAAATTAATTGAGACTTCTTTGTGCCCTGTACATGGTTGATTTTTACACTGTCTCAATGTATGATCTCTTTTTGTTGGGTAGTAAGTTTAAGCTTATTAATAGTAATATTCAAATCTAGTCTGGGAATGAGTCATTAAAATCTCCAATTATAATTGTTGGCCCTTTTTCTGTTTCTAACTGTAGTTATGTCAGTTATTTCTTTGCATAACTTGATGCTATATTGTTAGCCTGAAATGTTCATGTTATTTACTTCTTTTTTTTTTTTAACCTATTTATCTTTTACTACTGGTAATGTCCAATTTTTATATCCTCTGGTATTTTTTACTTGAAATTCTGTTTTTTCTCTCATGGAATAAACTCCAGAGTATAGATTACCAGGAGATAGACTGTGGGTAGAGAATGGGAGCTGATGCTTAATATATGTCAAATTTTTAATAAGGTTTATTATAAAAATGTGGAAATAAATTGAGTTGATGATAACACATTATAGTAAGTATTATCTAACACTGCTAATTTATAAAAGTAATTGTGACTGAAAGGGAGAGTCTGGACATAAATGTAAATTGAAAGGAAGCTAGAGAATAATACAGGAAATGTGTAACTTAATGATTTCGGTGGTGGATGAAGATTGTGGCCAATAGTATAAATATAAGAATGTTCTTCTTTTACAAAGGGTTAAGAATATGGTGATACATGGGAAAATTACAACTAATGTAACTTACAGATGATAGTAATAGTGTAATATTTTTACAGCAATGGCACAGAAGATAGATCAATTCTAAGGGACAACAATAGAGTGGTATAGGGGCCTATGGGATTTTTCCTCTTGGAGTAATGAAAACATTCTAAAATTGAGGTGATGAAAGCATAAATCTGTAATGAAAATGAGAGCCACTTAGTGTACACCACACTGTGACTGGATTGTACAAAGGATGGAACTGTATAACACAGGGAGTCCAGTGGTGGAAGATGGACTGTGGTTAAAAGGACAAATATGAGAACATCCTCCCATGAGCTATTACAAATATATAAAACCAAGACAAGATGTTAATAATCGGTTGGGTTAGGGGGTAAACACGCCATATGTAAGCTATGGGTTATAGTTAGTAGTAATATTTTGACGATGCTCTTTCACAGTTTGTAACAAATGCTTCACAACAATGGAAGGTGTTAGTGGTTGGGTGATAAATGGGAACTGTGTATGATGATATGCATGTTTGTTTTGTATTTTCACAACTTCTTACTATACACTTATTGTTTATGTATATGCACGTATGTATGATATACTTAATAAAATTTTATTTTTAAAAAAGAAATTCTGTTTTTTTCTGATAATAAATCCCTAGTCTTTGAGAATTGAGACCATCTGTGAACATGACTTAGATAAAACTACAGACCACTTATCTCAATATTACTTAGTTGTTTCTTCTAGAAAACTTTAGCTTGGGAAAGATAAGATCATAAACTAATAATTAACTCCACTGTTTGCTTAAGGAAATTCCCACAAGTCAATTTATTGAAAATAATAATATTCTTACTCTGGTAAATAGGCACTTAACAATAGCAGTTTACTTCATTTCAAGACCCTCAGTTGCATCTGTCAACCAATTTTAAATTACTCTATCATGAAGTGGGTCCTAATCATTTTTTCACTTTGAAAGAACCATCTTAAAACACCTGCGTCCAGACCCCCAAAGCCCTATAATTATTGGACTTCTGACTTACCCATTCTGGGACATTGCTAAGATTCTGTCAAGTGATTTTCTTCCTTACAGCAATAAGCTTTACTAAATTGGACACTCATTTATTAAAATGTTTTCTGATAATATTTGGGGGAGTTCAACAACCTGGAGGTCTCACTGAGATCTATTAGTACCTTTCTCATTGCTAAAACCCTAGACCCTCAATTCAGAAACAGTGTAAACCCCTATGGCCCCTTGAGCCTCATTGCTTGGGGATCCCTCTGATTACAGTGGTGGAGTAAGTCTCACATTAGGCTTCAGCTCCAGTTGCTTTTCATCAAGCTCCCAAATGCAATTGTGTTTTGTCTCCTAAGTCTTCCTTTCAGAACTCCTTTGATTATTTGATTGGATTTGAAAACATTTACCCTTAGTGGAAAACTACCGTGTTATTAACAAAATTGATATTAGTTAAGGTTCTCTTCATTAAATTGTGTTGTGAGTTTATAACTGGAAGCTCATAAGAAGGAGAAAAGGCCTACTCCCTCTTAAGTTCATTCATTGCATCAGCCCTGGGAGGTGGGTGCTCAAAACGTTTCTCCTTACACTGGCATCTTCTACATACATTTTGCCTCAGATTATTTCTCAAAACTTGTAAATTTATGGAAACTATCCCCAGTCTTGTTTTGTCCATGAGAGTCTGGTTTTTGGAAGAGATCTCTTCTCTAAACCTTCCATCTTCCAAGACATGCTGGCTGGTTGGGTTTGCAATTGGAGATGGCCTAGACATTAGGTTGCGAGTCCAGGACATAAGTTACACAGACAATGCATTTGACCAACCACTGTCAGACTGTCATGGGTTTGTTTAAGTTTGTGTCTCCTCTGAGACAGATTCCTACCACTTACATGTATTTACACTATAACCAATATATATGACTATCTTTCTAAATGGCATAATTTTACTAAGGGTAATTTAAAATTTCAGTGGCCATTTTGGCAAACTTTTGAACTGTTCATTTTAAGAAGTGCCTAAGAATGGAAAGAGGGTAAAATTGCAAACGTTCAAAGATCTGTGTTTTGTTTTGTTTTTTTTTTTAATATGAGGTAACTTGCAAAAGAAATTTAGAGTCCACAATTGCTTCCCTAAAAGATTTCTTGGCAGAAAGAAATGCAAAGTGGGAAAAATTGTCTCTCTTTTGGATCTTCCCAAACCTTAACTCAAACCTAAAACCTTTTATCTTACTATTCCTCTTCTCCCATCTTATGTCCCTCTATTACCCTCTGTCTCATCATTCCTTCTAACTATCTTTTCTTTCTTTCTGGCCAGCCAGAAACCCTAAACCTTAGATGGCCTTTAAAGTTAAATCCCCTTTAGATCAGAACTAGCTCCTTTGGGTGGATTTTAAGCCCTGGTCATGGTCTGAACCAAGAATCATTGTCAATGAATTTTCAAAATCTAAGCAGGGTAGACAGATTTACACAGGAAATTGGAGTCATTCTAGGGGCACGTAATTCAGGGTTCACAGCTCTATATCAATTGTTTAGATGTTTTTAGTAATCTCATATGCAATAATACTGGATGGAAAAGGCAAAGTGATAATCCTGAGGAGGACTTAAGAAACCTAAATTCTATAGTAAAACCAGAATAATTTAGCAAAGCTATAAATATTAGACAAAAATCTGGGGGCCATTATCCAAAGCAAATGCACAAAAGATGAATACACAGGAGACTTTCTTTAATGTGTTTAGAAAACATTCAGGTGTAAATCCTGGAGCCGATGTGACCCCAGCTCTCTCCTCACTTTTTCTGAATGGCCTTAAGACAGAAATAGAGTATTTAATACACAAGCAGGAAATAGGATAGGAAACAGGCCTATTGCCAGAGCTTCAAATTCTCACTGAACAAAACTAAAGAGAAAAAGAATGAAAGGATGTGGGAAATCAAGAAGCTGCTCCAAGTGGGAATCAAGCACCCAATTTTCCATTTTACTCTTAAACTACCCAAAGAAAATATTTTTTAAATATAAAAAGATGACCTTGCAAATCATTGATTGATATTGGCACTATATTATCAACAAAAACCCTGACACTGTCACCCAGCCTTTTCCTTAGAGTTCAGAAACTACTCAAGTGGTAGGTATCTGCAATGCTCCACAGACACACCCTTGTCTCACCCTGCAACTAGCATCTGTGGATCTTGATTGAGGAACATTCTTTGTGAAATCACACTTGTTGCTGGAGTCTGAAAAGAGATATTGGGGGGGAAAATGCATGAGGAAAATCTCTGGCACTTTCAGAGTGACGGCTTGTTGCCCCAAAGGCCCTCAAATAGAAACTTGCAAATGTTTTACACAAACTGACCTACCCCAGGAAAGACAAACTGATCATTGTACTTCAACATTGGTGGTGAAATTTTACTAAGGTTCCCAAGGAGGCTTCTGCTTGCTTGTCTCATGTGCACCAGCATAATCCTGGAAAAACTGTTAAGAACGCAAGGCTCACGGTCCCTTTGAACATTTACAAATGGATTTCATACAACTACTTCCTCTGACAGGTTTTGAATATATCTTGGACATTACTTGCTGGTTCTCAGGGAGGATCTAATCTTTTCTGTGGTGAAAAGTTATGGTTCTGACAGTAGCAAACATGTTACTTGATTTTGTATCCTAGATCTTGGAATTATAACTTATCTCTTCAGCAATAGAGTCACTTATTGTACTGGGATAATTATTAGGCAATTTTGGAAAGCATTGCCATTTACTGAGAAATTTTATTGGCCCTATCATCCTCAATTATCAGGAAAAGTAGAGAGAGCCAATGGCATTTTTTTTCCCCCGGGGATCGAACCCAGGTCCCTCCATATGGGAGACAAATGCCCAACCATTTGAGCCACATCCGTCCCCCGCCAATGGCATTTTAAAACTCAAATTAGCAAAATCATCTGACTCTCTTGGGCTTGCTTGGTTAAGAGTCATATTTAGCTCTAATAACCAGGAAGTCCAGACCCTCTAGCACTCATTAACTCTCTCACCATAAGATCAAGTCACAGGTCTCCTTTTGAGGGAGGAAATTTCTGCCCCAATTTTGGATTGGACTCTACCTTACTTCAAGCAGATATGGCAAAGCACTACTAGTTAATCATGCAATATAATCCATCTTATCACCAAAAGGTATGAGTTGCATGTTTCTCATATTCTCAAAAACAGCTTCTGTATGCCCTATAACCCAGACACTTTCTCATCTGGAAAAGACACTAGAGAAAAAAATGCCTACAACCTCATTGGAAAGGATGCTATCAGGTAATTTTAACCATGAGCACACCAATTAAACTTGAGGGAATAGATACCTGGATTCATGCCTCTCTTCTAAAATATCCATAAGACTTCACTCTCTGCCACTAGAATTGACATTCCATTGGGAGATTTAAAATTAGGGACTAACAATTCTTCAGAAGCACATGGTCTTTAGATAAACACAGTTTCTATCAGAGTCTTGTTTAATGATGGCTGCTGCAGGATATGGACAGCTCCTATCCATGGCCTTCAGAAGAGGATTTAGATGCCTGGGGGCATAGAGGCCCTGCTCTACTCTGCATGCCTCTTTTTTTCCTTAGCTATTTTCTTTTATCATTGTAGGCTTAAGGTTCTGACAAAACAGCACTCGTTATTTTTAACCATAAAAATGCAAGATCTCTAACTCTAATATTGCCTTATGTATCTTTAGTCATCCCTTGACATGAGTCAAAGGAACACAGGGAGAAATTTGTTCATGATTTGGCCAAAATAAACCGTGTTCTGGGCACATTTTTTTTCCGAGTGACAACCAGCTAGTACCTATCATTTGTAATGGAACATTTTGTTTCATAAGTAATTGGACTCAACCACTAATTGAATTTTTTTTATGGCAGAGAGCACAATAGGACAGGTAACCATAATTTAAAACTTCCTAGAAAGGAGAGGTTTCTTTCTCATCTGCAACCACACTCAAGGATCATTTCTAACTTGTCTATAAACAATCTTTCATGGGGGAAAAACTCATAAAGGGACAAAGAAAATGATGGCTGGTATTTAAGTCCTGTCTCACATTTATAGACCTTACAAAGAAAGCTTGCTATGTAGGTAACTTTTGATTGCCTATCAGTGTTACCCTGGGTAACTTCTCGTGAACTGCTCTCTAGGACAAATGGAGTTTATGTGAATATGTGATGTAGTTAAGATGTTGTTTTAGCTTCCTACACTGCTGAAAGCAAATTCCATGACATGGGGTGGCTTAAACAATGAGAATGTATTTCTTATACTTTTGAGGCCAGAACATGTTCAAATCAAGGCATCATCAAGGCAATGCTTTTTTCCCAAAGACCAGCCGCTGGCCTTCCTGAACTCCTCTGTCACAGAGCAAGGGCACATGGCAGTGTCTCCTGGTCTGTGCCTTCACTTCCAGGTTTCATTGATTTTAGCTTATTGCTTTGGTGGCTTTGTCTCTCCCTGTCTGAATTTCATTCCCTTATAAAGAACTCCAGTAATAAGGTCAAGACCTTTCCTGATTGAGGTGGGCCACACCTTAATTGAAGTAACCTAATCTAGAGGTTCTACTTACAATGGATTTTGTACCCACAGGAATACATTAGAATTAAGAACATGTTATTCTGGTGTACATACAACTTCAGACCACTACATACGTGTAAAGAACTTAGAGTACTAGACTTATTAGCTTCTCACTAAATTTTAGTGTTAATAATTATTACTAATGTTATATAGCTATATTTTAGTAATATAACTTTTGATATGTCCATCTATTTCTTTTTATATTTATTATTTTCAATTTTTTCACACTTGTATTTAAATGATTATTCAAATGGGCATAAAATTCTAACATTGACTTTTCTTCCTTAAACACTTTGCAAATATTATGTCATTGTCTTTCTGCATCAAATATTGCGATGAAGAAATCTGATAATAATAATTGCTTATCACAATATAGTGCCTATTATGTGTCTTAACATGATTTTATGGGTTTTACACATTCTAATGTATTTAATACTTCCAACAATCTTGTGAGGTAAGAATTATTATGTTCTATATTATCTAAAAAAGGAAGTTGAGAAGTTAAATTATCTTGTTTAATTTTCTAGAGCTAGAATTTGACAGAGCCTAGATTCAAACCCAGGTACTCTGGCTGCAGCACCCAGGAGATTAAGCACTGCCTTATACTGCCTCTTTAAAATATTTTATTTATTTATTTATTAGAGAAGTTGTGGGTTTACAGAACAATCATGCATAAAATACAAGATTCCCACATGTCACCCTATTATTAACATCTTGCATTGGTGTAGAACATTTGTTAAAATTTATGAAAGCACATTTTTTATAATTGTACATTAAATATAGTCAATGGTTTAACTTAAAATTCACTGTTTGTTTGGTGTACTTCAATGGAATTTGTAAAAATTTTTACTCTGTTACCATATATTCAATCTAACATTTACCCTTTTACTCACATTCAGATATATATTTCATTGCTGTTAATTGTGTTCACAATGTTGTGCTACCATCACCACCATCAATTATGAAAACTTTCCCATCATTTAAATAGGAACCCTGTATGTTTTAAGCCTTAACTTCCCATTCCCCATACCCATCCCACCCCCTGGTAACTTTTATTCTGGATTCTGACTCTATGAGTTTGCTTATTCTAATTTATTTCAAATCAGATAGATCACACAAGATGTGTCCTTTTGTGTCCGGCTTATTTCACTCAACATGTCTTCAAGGATCACCCATGTTGTCACATGTACCAGGACTTCATTCCTTTTTATGGCTGAATAATATTCCATTGTATATATCTTTAAAATCTTAATATGATTCTTTTCCTTGTTAGGTGATCTACCATTTACTTTGGAAATTAGTTTAATTTTCCTTTTGTCTTTGATGTTCTTAAATTTTACTATAATATGTTCATAATGATTTCTTTGTACTTTTTTGGCACATTTGGGTCATTTCAATCTGAGGTCATGCATATGTGTGCTTGTGTGTATGTAATTTCTGTGAAATTATTCATCATATTTCTTCAAGTTAATTTCTGCAAATTGTTTTCCCTTTATCTTTATGTAAAACTCCATTGTATACAGACATTAATATTTGACCTTTATGCTCCATATGCATTAACTTTTTTTTCCATTTATTGAAACTTTCCTAATGTATTCTAGAATTTTCACCTGATTTTGAACTTCCTATTGCTCATAGCAATGATTCTTCTCTTTGTTTCTACATGTATGTATATCTATCTATATATAATTTTTCCTGCTATAATACAAAAAATGCTATATAATTCACATTCTGATACATACCTGTGATATACCAAGGACGTTGAAATTTCCCAACTCACCAACTGTGATTTCACATCCACCCCTCGTGCTCAAGAAAGCAGTTAATAAGAATGACATTATTGTAGAGAAAACCTTGATATACATTTTTTAAAATATATAATTTACAAATATGAGTTGTATAAACATTATATTTAACAAATTCCTAATGATCCATGTCATAACTGATTTGAATGATTGGGGGTCATACTACTGTTTTTCAATAACCATGTGCCTATAGAATTAATTCCAAACTGCTTAGTAAGACATGCAATGTCTTTCACAATATTATTCTTAAGTAAAATAGTTTGGCTGCTTACATTGGTATTGCCAGGAATAACCCATTTTCTGAGAAGTAATAGGGACATTCTAAAGTGCTAAAAATAGAAGTGGAGGCTTTTTTGGGGGAAAAAAAAAACAAAACAGAATGTACCCTGCAAAAGTTGCAGTTTAAGCAACAATTGGAAATAAGCTGTTTTCAATCCTATAGAAATAGCCTATCAGAAATAGACAAATATACTATAATAACCAACCTATGATCATTCCCCACTTTTTAAGACCCTCCTTTATAATAAAATAACCTAAATGTCTGCCGGTTATTGTAATTTCCCCTTTGAAAATGCCTTAATTATCTTTATAAGCTAAAGTAACTTTCTGACTATTTTGAAACTCTTTACTTTGGTTTTAGCCCTATATGCTTGAGGTTTGCCTTTCAATAAACCCACTATAGATATTATTATTGGTGGTTCAGTTTGACAGTTTCTGGTGTCAGAAGTGGGATCCAGAGAGGACCCCGTCCATCCCCACGTGTAATGAGCAACCAGTTGTTGGTACCCACAGGACCCTTTGTGTCTGCTGTTCTCTTACCACCCATGGATCAAAAGGGGGTAAAGTTCTCCTGGATCTGAGCTCCACTTTTTTTTTGCATTGAGCTCTTCAGGTTTATTGTTAGACTTGGTTTGCCTTTTGTCTGGTCCAGAGTTTTCTTGATTAGTATCTTGTTCTGTCTGTGTGGGGGAGGGTACAGAGGTTTAGTACACCTTAAGACAGCTGCTTTTATGTTTGTTGACTCCTATATAATTTTTGCTTTTGGAAACTTTGATTGAACATGGGCTTAAATCTCCCTCTTCTCCTTCATCAAAGATGCCTGTTACAGTTGTCTCACCATGGGGCTAGTCCATGTTTGTTTTTGAATAAATGTTTAAACTTCACCAAGAATGACTTGAGTTTTCATCAGCCACCTTGGGGAACACTTGAGCTAGATAAAAAAGTACTTTTGAGAGGTGCACTTCAAAAGAGAGGCTACCAGAATCCACAAAAGGAATGGAGAGTATTTTTCAATTGATATTCAGAAGCTTTCAAAAAGACAAAATGATTCTAAAATAACCTTTTTAAAAAATTCCTTAAAATGTGCAGAAGAAAAGCTAAAAATTATTGATACTAGGCCTACTGCTCCCCCTTACAGTTGCACACATCTCTCATCCACTCCCCTTTCCACCTGATCCCCCAGAGTCTGTAAGTGAGCCACCCCTAAAAAGTAGGCCATTTGCAGAGATGATGCAATGGACTAGGGCTGGTCTTTATCCCACTATAAAGGATTTCCTAGATGCCATGAAAAATCAGACTAACTGCCAAAGAAATTATGTCTGTTAGTTCACATGTCTTTTTGCCCATTATCCAAACATCTTATCACAACAGTACATCCACTGAATAGCATACCTGTACTTTGTGAGATGTCTCCAAAGGAAAAGATCTTCTCACAAGATAAAATTACATTCCAGATCACCCAGTGCCTATATGTATAGCACAAGTCCAATTAGACTTCCCTTCTAGAGAAGCATCAAAATACTAACCTCATAAAAGTACAAATTGACCCTTCCAGGCCAATTGAAGCATTTTGAGACATGCTGGCTACTGTTGCCAGTGAGTCTCAAATGTCTCTTTATTGGCTATTCCTTTTTATAAATTAACTAAAACCTCAGTTTTCAAACTATTACAATGATTAGGCAACTTAAATCAAAAGAAGCTTTAACACAGCCAAATCTCAGGCTTACCTAACTACAGTTTACCCCGAGAAGCTCTTACTTAGAAGCATAAAGTCACCTGGCAAGGCGAAGACAAAAATTCAGCACTTTTATATAATCTAGTGAGTTTGTTTCTGAATTTTGGCTTTTCATATTTTCAGAGTCAATTTGTTCAACTTAGTTAAGAGTTTGAATTTTAAGTCTTTTTTTGCATGTGTGTGTTTGTATTAGTGTTCATGTATATATGCTATACTTATGGTTTTTTTTTCCTCCAGATGGTTGTGTCAGGATAACTTGTAAAATTGCATAAATGAATATTTTTCAAATTGGCTTAGGGATAAATAAGCACTTATATAAATTTAATACTCCTAAAACCAGGGAATTAAAGAAACTGAACTTTTAATTCTTCAAATGTTCCTAAAAGCAAAACCAAATGCTTTTAAAAATCCGCGGTCATATAGCCTAGATAGATCTTTAACAAATGAGTCTACATTTGTCAGTTAATTTTGAATTATTAGTGTTAGATATAATACAAGCATACTTTCATTTTTACTTGGGTGTTTTCTTCCTAAACTTATACAGGTTTAAGGTTTAGTGATCAAAGAAACTAATGTTATGTTTACTAAATGTTTACAGTGACAAGTATTATAAATTTTGCTTTAACAAAATTGTGTCATTATTTTGACAAAGTTTATTTTTAACAATAATTGTGTTTTATAGAATGTCAGCTTAAAGACAGTTTTTAGGATCCTTTTGGTAATTTCAGTATGTAACATATATAGAATGTGTTTTTATTAAGTAAAAGGAGGAATTTGTTTTGTTCTAAAGTGAAAGTCTGGTTGTTGCAAAATTGAAAAAGCAGATAATGTAGGACAAAACCTTAATCTATATGGAAAGCTATGGAAGATTTTTAGAAAAAGAATTTCATTTTACATGGCTGAGGTTGGGTAAGATTTGATAGGTGTATTTATAAGATTTTAAAGAGCTTTCATATCAAAATGTATACTGATTTGAATTTCCTTTTGTTATAAGAAGTTATAGAAGTTTCTTTTTATTTTGAGCAATCGGTATAAAAGTAGTTTCTTAAATTGTGAATCTGTATTCTATAAGTACTTCTCCGATTTTTGTACGTGCTTTAGTTAAATAGGGAACCAAGTGTTGTTTTGCAATGACCCATGATCTTACTTAACTAAGTGTTCAAACCCTTGATATTAACCATTTTGCTTCCCCCAAAACAAATCCTAGATGTTGTCTTTTTTATTTCTCTTTGAGACTTCACCTTTAGAGGAAATATTTTAAACCTTGCTGAAAAGGAACTGATCAGTCTTACAAAAACTTTTATTGCTATTAAACAACAGAAGATTAGCCCTTGGATTCATATCCGAGTTTAAGAAAGCCTCTCTGAGGGACTGAAATAGAATATTCATCCCCATAAATGGCTATAAATTGAAATTGACTAAGGATCAAGACCAACCAGTCCCAGAAGCAGATGAGTTCAGGGGTGGATAGCTTTACCCAAGATTATGGAATAGGAAGCCATAGACTTGAAGTTTCTTCATCTGTTCCCTGTACTTTATAATACAGTTACCACCTTTGATTTTTATTTGACATATTTGCCAATATTTCCTGGTGCCAAATGGAGACTTTAGTTATAATAATGTTACTTTTATTCATCTCAAATGTTTTCAATTCATACCTCCCTATAGCTCCAGCATTACAAAATAATCTCTAATGTAGCTTGCCTCAATTGCTGGCTTTGTACAATTTTGCTATTTTAGAAAAGGGCAGAAATTTGTAAAATTTCAGCTCCTATGACTGCATTTAGAATTGTTTTAGCACCAAAAAAGGACATGAAATATGAACAACTACTGATGCCAATGTATTCACAGACTATACTCCTATGCTAATGAAAATTTCCTATATCACTACAAATTTTCATTTATATGTAGAATATCCAAATGGGAAACACAGCTTAGGAGAAATTTCCTCTGGCTTATGTGATCAAACCTTATTGTTGTATCATAATTACCTTAAATGGCTCCCTGCTTATAATGATACTGGCCTTAAAATAAGTGATACTCTATTAGCCACCAATGATTCACCCTTCACCCATAGAATTTCAAAATATTCAAAATTTACTTGCAATTCATTCAGCCACTAGAAAAATGTTTGTTATTCCCTTATATAATACCAAAAAGCTTGAAGTTCTCTGAGGTGACCAATACTCCAGATGAACTTATAGAGGAAATTCTATCCATATAACAACTGGGTTTATCTCTGGTCCTTTATGGCTCCTTACCAGAAATATTGTTTCTTCTTCTAATTTAACTAAACCCTCAATTTATAGGTCTTTCAAAGACTCTATCATTCGAAGTAGCTTACTTTACACATAAAATTACCTGATACAATATTTATTTCTTGTGGGAAAAGACTATATTAAGCATTTCCCCCATGATTAGTCAGGCATATGTGGAATAGTATACTTTTCTCTGGCTGTGACTGAATTGGATAATCTAAAAGATAGCCAAATAGTTAATTTAGGCTCCTTGGTACATGAAATGTCAACCCAACAATAAAAAAAGAGATAATTCCCCCAACCTCTTAACATACCTTGATATAGGGTTTCATTCTTTCATGCACTCCATCATACCTTCCTTGGGGACTATGATCTGGAGTGAACAATTATAAATATATCTAAGGTTATGGAACAGAGCTTCAAGACTACCCTAAAAATTCTGCAGACCATTCACAATGAAGTAAATAGCCTAACACCCATGGTTTTACAAAATAGACAGACCCTGAATATACCAACTGTCCAGTAGGGGGGTACTTGGGCCTTGCTACATGAAGATTGTTGTTTTTATGTTAATAAATCTGGCACTGTAGTAAACCATTTAAAATTTTTGAAAGATCAAATTAGAGTATTCCATGATATTGATCAGACACAAACATTTCACTGGACAGATTTATTTCCAGGCCTTGGTTCCTGGTTCAGTGGAATTTGGGGATGAATAATGTGCTTTGTATTCATAATTTTAATAATAATTATTTTATTTCTTGTACCAGTTGTGTTTCAAGAGTTTGTTCAAATTCCTTGTTACCACAAGATGAATGATTTTTCTTAGACTAGCCAATCAAAAAGAAAATGAATTGGAAATTGGACTATCTCTTGTGGACCAAAAGTTAAACATAAAATTAATAATAGACTTCCAGTCTCAGAAAAGGGGCCATAACTACAATCCATTCAAAGAAGTAAGGAGCCCACTCCAAAGTTTTAAACGTAATTAAACAACCACCCAACACACCCTACTACAATCAAGAAAGGAAAACAAATATGAAAATTAAAGAAAAAAGGATTTGAGCTTACCACAACTGCCTGATACTGAGACCACTGTGACTGCTGACCAGAGGGGATATTAATGGTGGTGACCACAGTGTCTTGGTGAAGGCCACATTTGGAAAAATGACCAAACCAGGGACTGATAAATAAAATAAATTGGCTGGCTATATTTGCATTGCCATGAGCAACCCCTTTTCTGAGAAGTAATAGAGATTTTGTAAAATTAATATTATAAAATAAAGTGGGGCCTTACTAGAAAAAACAAACAAACAGAATGTACCCTGCAAAATTTGCATTTTAAGTAGCATTGGAAATAAGCTGTTTTCAGTCCAATAGAAAAAGCCTATCAGAAATAGACAAATATACTATAATACCCAACCTATGATCATTCCCTGCTTTGTAAGATCCTTCTTTATAATATGAACCTCAATATCAACCAATTATTGCAATTTCCCCTTTGGAAATGCCTTAATTGTCTCTATAAGCTAATGTAACTTGCTAATTATTTTGAGATGCTTATCTCGGTTTAAGCTATCCCTGCTTGTGCAGTTCCTCTTTCAAAAAACCCATCATATTGATTATTATTAGTGAATCCGTTTATTTAACATTATCCAAAGCCACCTTTCCAGCTTTATTTCCAATTATTTTCCTACAATGTGTCCTATTTGCCAGCTGTCCTAGAGAAATTTTCATTTCCCAATCAAACCAGATAAACTCTCACCTTTGGGAATTTTTCATGCTGTTTCCATAGGAGGGACAGCTCTTTCTACTCACGTTCTTCATTGAAATACAATTTTTTTTGTCTTTAGTTTTTAAGGTCAAGGTCAAATTCTGTAGGCAAATCCATCAGAATGAATTCTTTTCTCTTTTGTGCCACAAGAGCACTATGATATAACTCCTTTTCATTATTTTTGTATATTTTATCATCCATGTGAAAGTTTATCTCATTGCATGCTTATTTCTTAAGTGTAGTATTCTTGTATTATTTAATTCCTTTTCTCAATGGTCAGCATAGTGCCTTGCATATTATCAAGGCTTAATAAATATTTGAAAAATGAGTGAATCTCTTGCTTCTCTAGTTAACCAAACTCACTTGAAAATGATAGAAAGATTTTTTCTACTAGGTAATAGGTGTCTGTAGGTAAGAAGTACAGGGCTAATGTGGTAGTTCCACTTTCATTAGTGCTGCAAAGCCCATCTGTCTTTCTGCACTGCCATATATATGGCTTCTGTTCTCAATCCTGCCCCATGCTCACAAGACAGCTGCTAGAACTCAAGGTTTCACATCACAGTCCTTGCTGGATTTCTCATTTTCATTTACCATTCAATCACTAAGTCCTGCATATTTTACTTCCCAAAATCTGAACATTGAAAAAGGAAGATTAGTGATGTATACCTAGAAAAACAACTCTACATTTTCCCCTACTACTCCTGTTCTGTTGCATGAAAAGTGAGACAGGTCTAATGAGTCTTCTGATCATTTTTAGATCATAAAAGTGCCCCAGTTTTTTCTAGACGTAGAAACAGCCTGAGTTTTGTAACTTATTGCTCTAATTCAGTCTAACAATATCTAAAAAAGAATTATTCCTGTGTTTGTTAAAAAATCACAGCAGTTTCCCCCGCCCTACTGGTCTTGTTGCAGTCTTGCCACCACCAGTGGGAACAGGGTTGCCATGGTTGCTTTCTGTTGCTACGCCTCAACCTCATCTTTCCTAGCAGCAGTTTCTGATGCGTTCAAATCACTATGCAGGTAAGCAGATAAAAGGAGGAAAATTACTTCTTGACTTATACCAGACTAATGGTCTACCTTCGGTGGTCCCTGAACTTGGCAGATATTTAAAGCTAACTCTCTTTGCCTTTGATTGTTTCTTTGAAAACCTCTCTCACTGGTAACATTTCACCTGCAGTTTGCATGATGTGCTTGGATTCTTTACTTTTCCAGGTGATGGCTTATGATTATGTCTCAGTCCCTAGGCTTTGAGAGTTATGTCTTCAATTTTCTTCCACTCAGGAACCCTTGAGCTTCCAGGAAGCTACCTTAAATGGGAACAAAACCCACCCCATGCCACTCTCTCAGGCAAGTAACCCACATCAATCCATGGAATATACTCACATAGCCTTTGCCCACATAAGAATAAATTTCCCTTTATGTCATCACTTGTCCTTAACTTGTCCTTTAGAGCAGCTAGATAGTTTCTCATAATTTAGATTTGCCAGGAGTCTGTTAGCTGTCAGTGTACTATTTGTCCTTAACATTTTAAGCTTGCTGATCTGTCTCCTTAAAGTGACTCACTGTTTACTTGAAGTAAAGGGAAAAACAAATATACCTCTACCTTCTTTGGAGGTGCTATTAGAAGCATATTAAAGAAACCTCTCCTCAATCCCCAAATTCCTGACCATTTCATATCCTTGATCTGGGTTGAGAGGCTTAATAGTTTTATTTAACATAAAGTTGCATTTGTATACCCCAGCAGCAGTGAGCTGTGAGACTAAGACCTCACTTATCTGATTTATTTTAGTGACACTAGGGCCTGGGATATAAATATGTGTTTAGTAGTTTCTTAATAGGTGCTGCACATACTGTATATATTCCTTGATCTTATGTGCATGCATTTAAAATTGTTATGCCTACAATATCTGGAAGGATGTGCAGTTGTCATCTTACTATTCGTTTATAATGAACAACATTTCCTTATTTTCTTTTTCTGCCTTCTTCACACTATACTTCTATCTCTTCCAACACACCCTTCTCTGCAAATTTCAATCTCCTAATTTCACAATGCTATGAGATCCTCTGGTTAATGGTGCCTGATGTTTCTAATCCATCTTGGAATAACTATTTAATTCCTTACTGTCCATCAAAGTAGGTAACAGATCTTTGTTGCAGAGCAGGAGATACATAAGAGAAAGCTTTCTCCTGCAGAAATGATTGTTTCTCCTGGCATAATTTTGCTATGTTATGCCAAATTGTGTTTATTTTTTTCTTACCATCCCATTAACCCACTCAGGTTAGGCAAGGGAAGAAGAAGTAGTGCAGGAAATATAAATTCTTATCCTTTCTGACTAAATTATTTAATTACATTTATGATAAGTGAGAAAAAACTAAATTTCTGAGTGTATGAGAATGTCTAACAAGGGAGGCTGACTTAGAGAGATGGGTAGGGAAGGCTTCCGTATTAGTCAGTTTTCTAGGGAATCAGAATCAACAGAAGATATCTGTCAATAGTATGAGATTTTCTAAGAGTCTCTCACGTGACTGTGGGGATGCACAATTCCAGGTTCCACAGGCAGACTGCAAACCAGGGGCTCCGATGAAAGTCCTATGAAGGTCCTTGATGAGTTTCCTGGAGATGTTGGCTGTCCAAAGATGAGCTGGAAAATTCTGTCTGAATGCTGAAATCACTTCCCCTTTTAAGGTATTCAAGTGATTGGATAAAGTGATAAAGTATCACTCAATGCTGATGGCAATCTTCCTGATTGATGTAAATGTAATCGACCATCTATGCAGTAAACTCACTGGTGACTAAAGCCCATAAATGTCCTTGTATTACAATTAGCCCAGTGCTTGTTTGATCAAACAACTGGGCACAATTACTTGTCTGTATTGACAGATTAACCTAACCTTCACAGCTTCTTTGAAGAATTCACTTTTAACCTGAGTTCTGGATGAGTACAGGGTAACATCTTATATAGATGAAATATTTCACGTGCTGAGAACCTGAGGCAGGAAGGGGTCTGGCTTGGTTAAATAATGAGAGGGAGGCCAGTGTGACTCGAGTACTAAACATGGTGGGGAGTGGCAGGAGATGAGGCTTAGGAGGCAGAATATAGTCCTCTTCACATAATGCCAGTAGGACTTGATGAGGATGTGAATTTTAGAGAAGATTAATGAGAAGTCAGTGATAGATTGGAAGATGGAGAGTGACAAGATCAGGTTTATACTTTTAAATGACCACCCTGGCTAGTGCAGAAAAGGAACTGGAAGAGTTTATGAGCAAATAAGGTTGAAGTAGTCAAGATTCAACTGTGTTAGTTAAGTCAAGAGAGGACCATAAGTTTAACCAGGGTAGCTGCAGTACAAATGCAAATAGATGGATAGATCAAGAGAATTAAAATTTACAGAATTTTGGGTTTTATTAGACATGGGAAGTGAACAAGAAGAGTTGATTAGGGCCAATGTCAGGTTTATGGCTTTAAGCATTGGGTGCAAATTACCAAAATATGGAAGCTGAATAGGACCAGATTTATTTACAAAGGTTGTATGTGCCATGTTAGGCATGTGGAGTTTCAGATACCAGTGATTCATCCATGTGGAGATGTTGAATACTTAGTTGATGTACAAGACAGGAGCCAAGAAGTCAAGCCTGGGTCAAAGGTAAAAACTTGAGAGCTGTCAGTGTATGCTTATCCAAGCCATTGGAATGAAAGTGAGCATTTTCAGAGAATGAAAGAACTGAGAATGGTGAAGCCTCAGACTAAGCCTTCAAGAGTTCTATCATAAAACTCAGGAAGAGCAGGACGAGCCTATAAAGGATCATGAGGACTGGACTGAGTTAGAAGGAAAGCTAGGAAACTGGGTTAAGGGAATAGTGTATAAGAATATAAAAGTAGCCAACGGCAGTATCAAATTCTGCCAAGATAATAAGTAAGATGAGGTCTGACAAACACCTAGAGTTTTCTTTGCTGACCTCATTAAAATATTTTGCTGTGATGTTGGGAGCATCAGTCAGAGTTCAGAGAAGGAGAAACAAAGAAATAGAGACAATGAGTATTGAAAATGTTTCTAGGAAATTGTGGCTATGAAGGGTTAAGAGAGTTAAGAGGTAGCTGGAGTAGGAACTCAGCTCAAATTTTGATATACTCATCTCTAATTAGATATTGTGTTGACATTAAAATTATGTTTTCAAATAATACAGAATTTCATGACATTCTCATTAAATGAGAAATAAAATATGAATATACTTAAATATACATATATAAATATTATTCTATTTTTTAAATATGCAAGCACAGAAAAAATGACTAACAAAATATAACAAAATGTTAATTGTGTTTATCTCTTGATAGTGAAGTGGAGGATGAGTTACTTTTACATTGTTCTTGGTGTATTTCCCAATATTTTTTACAGTTAATACAACACTTTTCATAATTATAAAAAGCATTCCTTTTTCTTAATGTTGCTAATATGTAGAAACAGGATTAAATATGACTGCATATATATTCTTGAATGAGTAATATGAAAATAAAAGCTATAGTAAGGGAGCAGATGTGGCCCAAGCGGTTGAGTGCCTGCTTCCCACATGACAGGGCCCAGGTTTGGTCCCCGGTGCTTCCTAAAAATGAAAAAATAAAAAAAAATAAAAAACAGCAAGCCAACAAACGAAAAAACCAACTCAGGGGAGCTGATGTGGCTCAGTGGTTGAGCACTAACTTCCTGCATACAAGGTCCCGGGTTCAATCCCCCGCCCTGGTACCTCAAAACAAAACAACAACAATAAAAAACAAGACAATTGAGGTTGGAGGAAAT
>JAQZBX010027446.1:0-28346 GCA_029593785.1 Cabassous unicinctus | reverse complement strand
TTCGTTAGATCTTGATAGGAAAAGGTATCTAAATTCACTTCTTAGAAAGATCTAGGTCTTCCTTTCCCTCATGCCTAGATTTGAGATCTTTGAGTTTTGAAGGAAACATACTCTTCTTAGGGTTAAAAAGTTTAAATTTTAGTGTTAACCTGTACAATTCTCTTAATCTCCCCTTATATTAGTTTTGGTTAAACTATAGCACAGCTCACAGGACATAAAAGTTATCCCGTTGGAAAAACTGTGGATTTCAAATATTAATCATCACTATTTGGGGTCTACAAACAAAGAAAAGACTTAAGACACTGGAAAGATTTCTTATATATTGCTTGTAAGTCATAGATGAAATTAGAAAATATAAATATATATGTGTTTTATTAGGCAAAAGGTACCGTATAACTATGAGGCAAGAACAGTATTAGTACTAGATTGAAAGCACCTTCGTATGTCATGAACATATTTTAGTCATGGTTGATTCTTTGCAAACTCTCATCTTAAAACATAAAGACTGTAAATATATAGAGATATATAAAATAAAATCCCAACAGTTAAAACATATCAAAGGAAGGATAAAGAAAACTCTTATTTATGGCGTGTCCACTGTGTTCTAGGGCTGTAGTGGGTTCTTTCATATATCATCTCATTTGTGCTTCCTGCAGGGACAGTGCCCTTGTGTGAAGGCCATGTGACTGAGCAAGCTAAGACTAAAGATTCATGGCTCATTTTCCTAAGAAATAGGTGTATAAGCCAGTCATACACCAGACTTAATATTTGAAAGTGATTAAAATGGGAAATTTTAGATTGTATTTATGTTAACAGTAATTAAAAAAAAAAATAGAACTATGCAACACAAAGAATGACCCTAATGTAAACTATTGGGTATAGTTAATAATATAATTATAATAATATTGGTTTGTCAATTGTAACAAAGGTACCACAATAATGCAAAACGTTAATATCTGTGTGAGGGCAGTATACATGGGTACTTTCTGCAGGTTCATCTATAAAATAAAACTGCTCTAATGTTAAAAAGAAAACCATAGCCTCATGCTCTGATGTCACTCTTTGGTTCCAGTGGATCTGTGTACCTTTTGCGCTGTCACATCCTGCAGTTACTGACATAGGGTTCACTGCTGTGCATGCCAAATACCAGGCACCCTGGCTGGGAACCATCGAGTCATTTGAAGTCTACACTTGGCTTGATAGTTTTCTGTTGCTGGTAAGTGCTGCTCTTCCCTAAGGACTTCAGTCTAATCATTCCTAAGATCAAATGCCTTTTTACAGGTAAAATTCACCTACTGGATCATGGCCATTTCTGAAAGGACTACTCTCTTTTGGAAGGGAGGAGCCACTTACTGACTGTGGTAGCTGACTAATGTCAAAGTTGGAGAGCAAACAAGCCTTAAAAGAATAGCACCCATGGTGCCATGGATGTGCATAAGCCACCTTTCAGTGGTAAATTAAGTTAAGGAAAGCCATATCTTAACCCCCTATTTTTGCCCCCAATCTGACATCCAAGTCACCTAAATGTCTTTGTCTTTTGATGAAGGCATTAAAAGTCACTTTCTCCTGAAATAAGTAAATCATTCAGCCTTGATTACAGAATAAGCAAATTAGTGATGCCATAAGGCCCTAAGTGTATGCAATAAATTACTTTGATTTGGGAAGAGAGGTGTCACCCCGACAAGGTGCCAAGAGAGAAACCCTGGTTGGCCAGAGGCTTGAAAACACGCGGAAGCTTGTGGCAAAGGCACTGGCAGTGAGGGGATGGGTAGAGAGGAAAGAAGGGCAGATTGAGGGAGGAAGGGAAAACCACCTGAACTTTCCAGATTTCCAAATTTTACTAATGAGATGGATAACGTAGTAAAATAACACACTATTTGAGCAAAGTAATAAATAAGCTACTTTTATATCAAATTTTAAGGAAAAAAATTTGTTTCCTCTTTAGAGAATTCACAGTATTTTATGATTTCACATACTCAAGGTCAGTATGTCTGAATAGTAAAAAATTTCCCAGTAAGGAGATGGGAAAAGATGAAAACAAATGTGTTTCTAGTGATGGATTGGGGGACTTTGTTAAGAAATGCATTGGCTCTCCCTTTTCTGGAAAGGTTTACAATTATGGCTTGAATGGAGAAAGGCATTAAATATTATGTGTATGTGATTAGACCTGCAAGGCAGGTATTTATATATGGAAGAAATGATGAGACTTAGAAAAGTAAGCAGCAATGTGTTGATAATCACATCAGTTTCTGATTTAAGGCTTGAAATAGAGAATCATAAGCCTCAAAGTTCTTTCCCCTACACCACACACATTCGTCCTCAGATTCCTCACCTTTAAAATAGGCATTATGTCCAGTAATTACTAAATTTCTTTCTACTTCTGAAAAATATATGACTGAATCATATTCATTATTCAAATTGTAATAAAAGCTGAGTTGAAATAATAGATGTCAAATGAATGAATTAATGATGAATAAATAAATGGTAGAAGGAAGCCTTGAAATGTTTCACCAAAGGTTTTGATCTTTCATCTCTCAGACATTCCCTATATACAATAATTTATCAAGTCCTGCTAATGATACCTTCAAAATCTCTCCCAGTCCCTATCTGTACCTACCCATTGTTCCTATATTAACAACATAGTAAGCCCATGTTGTCATTCCTCATCTGGCCCATAGCAATAGCCCCTCACTGCTGTCTCTGCAGGCAGCGTATCCATCTCTCCTTCCTAAATCCCATTTTCCATATTGCCATCAGAGCTTCCCTTTGTAAATGTAAGTCAGGTCTTACCTTACTTTAAAAACTTTTGATGGCCTAAACATCCAAGGTGATTGACATGTAAATTATGATAAATCAATTCCATAGTCATTAAATTTATCTGTTGATGAATATTCAGTGACATAGAAGATATTAATTATATTTTGGTTTACTGGTTGAAATACAAAAGGAAAAGTTTTGAAAGAAATATAGACTTGAGGAATAGGATTAAATATTTTAGAATTTCTTCTTTAGTTTTTTGTTTATTTTACTTTTGAACATATATGACCTTTGTAAAAAGGAAATTGTTTTGGAATCAGTATGTGACTGGCATTCTGCTAGGCACAAGTGATACAATGAAAAGACATCACAGAGCTTAGAGCCTACTAGAAGAGACAGGCAATTAAACAAGAACTTTCAATACATTGTGATACATGACATTCATTCATATAATAAATATTTATTGAACACCAATTCTTTAATAGAGGACTGTGGCAGTAGTTTCGGGGAAAATACTTTTCCAGCCTCCTCTCTAGCTATTGCCATACCCTGACTTCTAATCATACCAAATACACAATGGCTTCATAGCTGCCTAGCTTTTTCTTTTTTCATATTAGTTTCTCTTCCAGGTACTATCTTCTCTCTCCATCTCTACCAAATAACACTCTTTCAGTATTCAAGGTCTGACTCAAGTGTCCATTTTCTAGGGTTTTTTTTATTACCCTGTAAGTACCTGTCCTCCCACTTTTCCTTCCTCCCTTTCTCATCCCCAATTAATGCTCACTTTTGTTCTCTTACATACCTTTGTATAGCACTCAATAAATTACCTTATAGTTCAGTGTCTCCAAACTTTTTCATTGTACATTCCACCAATAAAAATTGTAAGCACACCCCAAATGTAGGTATGTGGATTTATCAATTGCCTATATGTACTGTACTAATATGTTATAGAAATAATTTAATAAAAACAACTATATAATATTTAAGGATGAACTAAAAATGAGTATAAATAGAAGTTCTAATATTGTCTTCTGATGCCCCAATATATTGTTTGGAGTCCTTTGCACACTCCACTCTGGAGAACTCTGTAATGCATTGACCCTCCCGCTAGATGGTGAGTTCCAGGGCAAGAACCATGCCTTATTTGTCTTTGTGCCCTGAAAGCCATTATATTGCCTGGCACATGATTGAAATCCATAAATATTTATTGAGTTGTTTTGATTTGATTCAAATTAAACTTTAAGACTTTCGGAATCTTAATTATCTTTGAAGAATACTTTATGATACTTAAAACCTCCAGAGGAGAACAAATTGAAGCCTTCAGGATACTTTTAATACAGCTTCAAGTAGATAAATTAAAGAAAATAAAGGATTATCCTGTGTAATTACAAATGAAAAGAACTTGAGGACATTCTGCATAATTGAAAGTGTACATATGACAATAACATAATGATACCAATAAAGATGTGTGGCATGTAGGACCGTGTTCTCTACTTAAGAGCCATATTTATGGCTATTCTAAATGTGATTGGAAAAGCCCATATATATATAATAGATGCTGTTTGCCTCAGATTCAGAAGTGAGTCCATGTGGTTTCCATGCAGATGCTGGGTGGTATCCCGTGGCAAGCCTACTTCCAAAGGGTCCTATCTTCATCCTCAGCCACTTATGCTCAAGTATTGTCCTTCCTGGCAGCTTTCGGGTGCCTGGTGATGGCTTTACCACCCATACTTATTGGGGCCATTGGAGCATCAACAGGTAAATCTCTTGCAGCTTCACTAATTAACCTATTTAGACTTTACTGCAGTTGCCAATTAGTTTATGATTACCACCCAGCTGCCCTCCCTCCTCCATTTCCCCTCTCCCCACCATATAATTGTTTCTTATTTGTGTTGCCATCTTTGACTTGTTATAATGCTCAACAAATTGTATTATAGTTCAGTGGTCTCCAAATTTTCTTTAACTATTCACTCCACCAATTCAAAATTTGTGAGCACATACCTCCAATGTAGACATATTTACTTATCAGTTGTTTGTATGTGGTCCTGTCAGCAGTGGTTCTCAACCTTGGTTGTGCATTAAAACCATCTCTTAAGAAAATGCCTATTTCTGGCCTGAGATAGAGCCAGACATCAGTGTTTATTCTATTTATTTATTTATTTATTTTTAAAGATTTATTTATTTATTTATCCCCCCTTGCTGCTTGTGCTTGCTGTGTCCACTCGCTGTGTGTTTTCTCCATGTCTGCTTATCTCCCCCTCACTGTGAGGTCCCGCTGCATCAGCCCACCGCGCCGCGTGGGCTGGCCTGCCCTCACAAGGAGGCCCCGGGAAGCGAACCCGGGCCTCCCATATGGTAAACGGGAGCTCTATCCATTAAGCCACACCCGCTTCCCTCAGTGTTTATTTTAAAAGGCTCCCTTGGTGAGTCAAAGTGCAGCCAGGACTGAGAACCACTTTTGATCTCAAAATTTGTGCTTGGTATTTTCAATACTTTGCTAAGTGGGTGGGGAAAAGATAAACTAAGTCACTTAAAGAATAGTTTGCTCAAAATTGTTAAAAAGAACACTATTATATGCTTATCTCACAGCATCTGTATAGCATCCATATAGAAGGTTTTTAAAATCTCACCCTTAATTAGATTGGATTTATTGATTACTCCTGGACCTTATGTTCCCCATGCTACATGAGCATTTACTGAAAATGCATTGCATTAACCCTACTTCAAAGGCATGCCTGAAGTGGTGATGATGAAAACAGATTAGAGAAAGTTAACCTCTCACCCTCTTGTGTTTTATAAAGATGATCCTGGATAATGCTCACATGGATAATTCAACTTTCAGTTAGTCAAGCTATTTATTGTGGGTTTTTTGTGTTTTTTTTTTAATTTTTAAAGTTCATAGTGTGCACTTCCCATTCCAACTGGTCATCCATAACATAAACAACAGTTTAAAAAGATGGTTGACATGGGTGGGATGTAATGCTTGCCTATAAATAAGATATCATTTATATCACAAGCAGAAAACAGATTGGTCATTATTTTATCATGTGTGAGTGTGTGTTTGTATGTATGGTTTCTCTATTTTTTGTTTGTTTTTGTAGGACAACAGATTCCCCAGAACGTCATAAAACCTTTTTTTTTTATTAGGTATACAATCTTGGTTCTCATTTCTCATATCATCTCAGTTAATGCTATAAAATCAGAGTCATCTAAGTGTGGCTTTGAACAATTGTAATGTAAGATGGGTAATCCTTCTTATATGGTCCTATAATTATGATATTAAAATGTCCAGCAAATAAAAAAGAAACTAGAGTAACAAAATTTTAAAGATTCCATTGTATTCTTCAGTTCTTGGTATAACAGTAGAGAAGCAAACAAAGATAAATTTTGTTTCATGTCTTTTAACCATACCAGAAGTCCAAAATGGGAATTTCAGCCTCATACCTGCACTTATTATTCAATAAAAAGGGACTGCCATTAAACTAGCATTTAATTCCGTCAAGTGGAATTCTATGTATGGAGACTTTGGATGGGGGAGGGAGGTATATGCTGAGGCAGCTCCAAAACCAGGGTTGGGTACAGGAAGAGGATTACACCTCTAATGTCTTTCTTCATTTGCACATCAAAAACTGACCTCTGAGGAATGAAAAAATGAGTGTCCTCTTACATTTCCAAATGGTTGAAGGAAAATACTCTATGATTCAGTTTAACAGCATTTGTTTTCTGAGATACTACACTATGTAATGCCACCATGGCAGAACAGGAATATATATCTCACCACAATATTCTGTGTAGGTGCTGTGAATAGAGACTCTTACCAATGCCCATTGGAAGCGGGACATATAAAAACAATTCTATTTGATCAGTATACGTACTTTCCACCTAATTATACTAACATATGAACATATGTGATTTGGAATTTATTTCAGAGACCACCCAGTAACTAGGATGACCCCTAGATGAATAAAGAACATATGGCTCTTTGGTGTTTGTTTTTGTTGTTTCTATTCAATAGCCTGGAACGAGACTTCGTATGGGCCTCTAGATCCCAAGACTAAGGAAGAAGCAGACATGATTTTACCAATTGTTCTGCAGTATCTCTGCCCTGTGTACGTTTCTTTCTTTGGTCTTGGTGCAGTTTCTGCTGCTGTTATGTCATCAGCAGATTCTTCCATCTTGTCAGCAAGTTCAATGTTTGCTCGGAATATCTACCAGCTTTCATTCAGACAAAATGTAAGAACAGTGTTTTGGTAATTTTCAATTATTATATTATCATCATATTATTATTGTGTATATAGTGTTATATATTTATTAATATTACATGTAAGATATGATCCTACTTTTAATAAGCATACAAGGTTAAATGAGTAATTTGAGAATGAATTTTATTTATGCTATGCATGAATGTGATTATTGTGTGCTATCATTCAGGTTAATACTGAAGGAAACAAATCAATATTAACGTACAGTGAAATTGCTATAATTTAAATTTCTTATTCTGAGGAAAGTCTGATGACAACTAAAAAATCCTAGCAAACCCTTTAGTTCAATTAAATGCGATAGAAAACTTGAGAATTCTGATGGAAGCAGGACCTGGTGAGTAAGTTATTCCATTGGGCATTTGTGTAACAACTGGCCTGCTCTTCAGTTGAACTTCCAAGTCCACCTTTGTCAGAAAATATTCTCTCAATATTATCTTTATTGCATTGAGTGGATGCAGGCCAGCATACCATCCTCTAGCCCCTCTCTATCTTCTTCCTTTAACTAAAGATTTGCTCCTCCTTAGGTTTTTCTAGGTCATGGTTAGACCTAGAATGGTCCCAGCTGTTTCACACAAAGGAATTCCTTGGACAAGATCTCTGCAAGGGCACCAGAAGGTGATTAGCCTTAAAGATTGTAGGCTTTCACAGAGATAGGAAACAAGAATGGAAAATGTTTTTTCACTGTCACATAGGAACTATTTCTTAATACATAAAGAGAAATCCTCCCTTGCTTTTTATTCCTCCATGGCACTATGTTAGCTCATCTCTCATCCCCACTCGTGCATTCAGGGAAAGGCCCAAGATGGTCTAAGTTTCATCCATATGGACTCATAAACTCTTCAAACAAAGGCCCACCTGGAAAGTGATCAAGATTGCTTGATTTGTTTGCTGAGTTTAGGTTGGTTTTGCCCAAAGAGAGAGCCTTTTGAACCAGGGGAATTTTTTAGACCAATTTTCTTTTCTTTTCTTTTTCAATTTTAAAAAAATTAATATACTTAATTTTGAGACAAGTTTTAGGTTTTCAGAAAAAAAATGTGCAGAAAGTACAAAGAGTTTCCATATACCCTTTCATTCCCCGCTCACAGTTTTCCCTATTATTAACATCTTGCATTAATGTGGTTCATTTGCTAAAATTGATGAGGCAATATTGATACATTATTATTAAATAAAGTTCATTTTACATGAGGGTTCACCCTTTGTGCTGTACAGTTCTTTAGGTTTTGGCAAATGCATGATTTGCCAAAGACAACCACTGATCTTTTTACTATTTCTATAATTCTATAGTTCTATAGTTTTGCCTCCTCCACAATGTCATATGGTTGGAATTATACTGGTGTAGCCTTCCTGGAATGACTTCTTTCTCTTAACAATATGCATTTAAGATTTCTCCACATCTTTTTGTAGCTTGATAGTTCATTTCTTTTTACACAAGTAATACTCTATTGTATGTCTGTACCACAGCTCATTAATCATTAACCTTTGAAGGACATCAGCTATTATGAATAAAGCTGCTATAAAATATTTGCATGCAGACTTTTACATGGACTTAAGTTTTCAACTCTTTTGGGAAAATTCCTAGGAATATGATTGCTGTATTGTTTGATAAGTCCGTGTTTAGTTTTGTTAGAAACTGCCAAACTAGCTTCCAAAGTGACGATACCATTTTCCTACCAGCAGTGAATAGAGTTCCTGTTATTCCATATCCTTACCAGCTTTTAGTGTTGTCAATGTTTTGGATTTTAGATAAGTGCATAGTGGCATCTCCTTGTTGTTTTAATTTCCAATTCTCTAATGACATTTGATACTAAGCATCTTTTCATATGCTTATTTGCCACCTAAATATCTTCTTTGATGAGGTGTCTGTTCAGATCTTTTGCCCATTTTTTAATTGGGCTGTTTGTTTTCTTATTATTGAGTTTTAAGTGTTCTTTGTATATTTTGAAAAGAAGTTCTTTTTTAGATATGTGTTTTGCAGACACTTCTACCAGGCTGTGATTTGTCTTTTCATTCTCTTAACAGTACCCTTCATGGAGCAGAAAATTTTAATTTTAATGAAGTCCAATGTACCACGCTTTTTTTCATGGATCATGCTTTTCATGTTGTATCTAAGAGCTCATTGCCAAACCCAAATCTCCTAGATTTTCTATTATGTTCTAGAAATTTTATATTTTTGTGTTTTACATATAGGTCTATGATCCATTTTGAGTTAATTTTTGTGAAAGGTGTAAGATCAGTGCTGGATTTTGTTTTTGTTTTTGTTTTTTTTTTGCATTATGGATGCCCAGTTGCTCCAGCATCATACGTTAAAAAGATTACCCTTTCTCCGTTGAATTGCCTTTACTCCTTCTTCAAAGATCAGTTGATTATATTTGTGGAGGTCTATTTCTGGATTCTCTATCTTCTTCCATTCATCTATTTGTCTATATATATATATATATATATATATATATATATATATGTTGTTGTTGTTGTTTTGCCAACAACTGGCTGTGTTGATTAACACAGCTTTATGGTGAGTCTTGAAGTTGGGTAGTGTCAAACTCCAAATTTGTTCTTCAGTATTATGTTGGCTATTCTGGGTCATTTGTCTTTCCATCAAACTTTAGAATCAGCTTGTTGATATCCACAAAGTAACTTGCTGGGATTTTTTAATTGTGATCATGTTGTATCTATAGACCAATTTGGGAATAACTAACATCTTAACAATGTTGAGCCTCCTCTCCATTTGTTTAGATCTGCAATGGTTTCTTTCTTGAGAGTTTTGTAGCTTTTCTCATATAGATTTAAATTCCTGAGTATTTAATTTTTTTGGCAAATTAAAAAAAAATTTAAATGGTGTGTTTTTTTATTTCAAATTGCAAATTGTTCATTGCTGGCATATAAGAAAGCCATTGACTTTTGTGTATTAAACCTAAATCCTGCAACCTAGCTGTAATCACTCATTAATCCCACAGGCCAGTTTTAAATGATTTCCATCTTTGTCTAAATGAGCCAACACATTGTATGAGAAGCTGACTCTTTGGTATTTCTTACAGGCATCAGACAAGGAAATTGTTTGGGTCATGCGAATCACGGTGCTTGTGTTTGGAGCATCTGCAACGGCCATGGCCCTGCTAACAAAGACTGTGTATGGTCTCTGGTACCTCAGCTCAGACCTGGTTTATATAATCATCTTCCCGCAACTGCTCTGTGTGCTCTTTGTTAAGGGAACCAACACATATGGAGCTGTGGCAGGTTATGTTTCTGGCCTCTTCCTGAGAATAACTGGAGGAGAGCCATATCTCTACCTGCAGCCCTTGATCTTTTACCCTGGTTATTACTCTGATAAGAATGGTATATATAATCAGAGATTCCCTTTTAAAACACTTGCAATGGTTACCTCATTCTTAGCTAACATCTGTATCTCTTACCTAGCCAAATACCTATTTGAAAGTGGAACCTTGCCACCAAAATTAGATTTATTCGATGCTGTTGTTGCGAGGCACAGTGAAGAAAACATGGATAAGACAATACTGGTCAAAAATGAAAATATCAAACTAGATGAACTTGCGCCTGTGAAACCTCGACAGAGCATAACTCTCAGCTCAACTTTCACCAATAAAGAGGCCTTGCTTGACATCGATTCCAGTCCTGAAGGGTCTGGAGCTGAAGATAATTTACAATGACCCCATCTAAATAAAATACTGCTTTCTCAAACAGCATTATAAAAGGGTAGTCCTGGAAAGATGGTTCACTACATACGAAAATTACATTAAAAATACAATGATCAGGAGGACAATAATTTGCATACAGTGCAATTGCACAAATACAAGCCAAGCTAGAAGGAAGCACCTGTGAGAGCAACAGCTTTCTTTCTCATCCATAGTAGTTTCGATTTTGATGTTAGATAGTTTTGTAAGTATTGAAGAATGAATACAGCTCTCACTCAAAGAACAGAAGGCTAGCCAGAGTTTTTATATTTATTATGAAAAAGAAAAGTACACGTGAAAGACCATAAGAAAAAGGAAATTGGATAGTGTCGATCAAACCTTGTCTGACAATACTGGTGAGTCTAGTTTAATTGCTGCACTGAGACTATGAGAATTGTCACTACTAGGAATGGTGCAATGAATTAACCAGCTTGTTTTCTTGATGTGATGATTTACCCCTTCTTTCATATACTGAACTACAGCTTTTGCTAGATATGCAATTTATTGTTTTAGAAGTGATATGTATTATTCTGAGCACAGGTAAAGCAAACTGAAAAGTAAAAAAGTATTGTATAGTGTCATTTCTTTCTGTGCAAGGTTATAAGAAAGTAGAACACTGGACTCCTTTTATTAGAGTATGTCTATAACTACTATATGCATCCAAAAGAGTACTGAAGTATAGAAGGAGTATTGGAGCAAACTTAAAGCAATAAATCCAGATAGCCATCAAGCAGAAAGCCATTGAATAGTGGAATAGTGGTTTCTATCTTCTGAAATATGAAACATTTTGCACCATGATACGAGAGGTAATGTCTTGGATTACTATCTACATTAGTCTTGAGAGTAAAATTGAGCCCTGTGGAAGGAGAGGTAGCTGCATAGCACCACTTAAGGTTAATGAGAGACAAACTGATAGATTAACATGTATTTCATTGAATATTTACTACCAGCAGTCCCCACAGCACTTCTGTTAACAGTAAAATTAAAAAAAACAAAACCCATTCATTTTTGGGTATTCGTTAAAGGGGATGATTGAGCATCAAGGGATCTACTTTGTGGCGCTTACTTGGTGGCACTTTTTCACATAATCTAATCACCACTATGAAAAAATATAGTGACTTTTAAAATGCAGAAGAAAGCAGAAAGTAAAAATAAATCCTCAAAGGAAGCAGCCATCAATTTTAATATTTGGCATCTACATAACTTTCATGAGGTTGGTCATTAAGTATTATTTTGCTCCTTTTCTGGAGTTTAAAAAGTATACACACATAAACATAGGTATATATATAGGTAAACAGATGTAATGGTTTGTATCCATTTTAGAATATTAAATGCTTTCCCACCAATCACAAATAGGTGTATCCACAAAAGCGGAGTAAACCGATGAGCTAAAAAAGTTTATGGGAATTTGATCCAATAAAGAAAGCCTGGCTACAATGTTAAAGCTAAAGCACTTTTTTCCGAAAACATATACATTTTTTTTATGTTTTGGCAATTCAAATTCTTTACCTTGGTGTTCAGCATTAATTATAAAAAGTCATGTTCTTGAAGCTGGAATTTAAAGTTTTAATTCTAATTGTCAAAATTGTCAAATCATATATTCCCTTTCTAATTTAGCATGAATTAAATTTCCAGGATAATGTTTAAAATTTGAAATTGAACAATTTTATATGTCACAGTGTTCCAAATTTTCAACGCTTTATCAAAACTTAATGATGAATACAATGAGGCATTCAAAATCTTTACTGAACATCATACATACTAAATGAAAAAATATTTCCTTTTATTCATCTATTTGCTCAGAATCTATTCTATGCCCAGTACCCTATGGAGTACTTGGAAGGGGCACACTTCTGGAACAAATAAATGTAGGATTCCCAAAATTCTCATATGTGGAATGCCAGAAGAGCCAGGGGCAAGGAAAACATTGAAGATAAACTACAGAGATTAAAACATTTAATATGTCAAAGCAATTGATTGGCAGGGACTATAGTTCCTGGCAATGACACTATTTCCGATATGCCGTGCTTTCTTGCACACCACCTGAATAATTATTTTTATCCCCTCTGTTACCATAAGTTTTTGTTTCAAACTATTGAGGCACATGCTTCCATGGAAAGACATCGCTCATATAATAATAGAGTAAAATGGGAAGGTGTATTCTCTCATTAAAAACTTTATATTTTATAACTATGTTGGGCAACAATTGTCCAAACAACCACACATAAATCAAGTAGGAAAGAATAAATATTAGTAGTGAAAAATTTCCATTCAACTCATTTTGTATAATAGAAACACAAAATTTTACCCTATTCAAAATATTGAAAACTAGATAACTTAAATACTTTGAGCTTATAAATAATGCTCTCTTTTTATTTAATCCATTATTTCCCACCCACTCTCAAACTAGATATATTTTTTTAAAACTATTTTAGTACAAATCCACTAAAAAGGTACTAAATATTAGCAAGATGATTTTTTAAAGTACAAAAAGTTAAAGATCAAAGGGAATGAAACAATAATCACAAAGCCCTTTTATTTATTTTTTATGCACATTCATGCACAAATTTTCTTCCAGATTTCAAGGAAGGAAAAATACCTGTGGATAAAGCATTGGAACATAATGTACATTTTATTTTCATTATGCTATGATGATTACAAGATGTTTCTTGGGTTATTTTGATGTTTTCCCCCCATATATTATTCAAAACCTCAATTTTGTAGCTGGACTGAAGTGTCAACAATAAGCTTTCAAACATTCAGTGTCCAAAGGCACTGCTACACTTATAAGTAATGAATTTTATGTGAATATCAAATTAATGTAAACTGGAAATCAGTGAATCTAATATAATAGCTATTGGCTTTTTTCCATTTGAAAATAATGAATTAGTATTTTATTTTAAACATTACTCTGGTATAATGTATAATTGATTGCAAGTTTGTTACTAAAAAGATGGATACATATGATGATCCTAAAACATATATTTTTGTCTGTCAAGTAATGTATAAATTATGCTTCAATAAGTAGATTTACAACTATATATGTATATGTTTTAACGTAATGGTATTGTATTAAATTGTGCTGGTGCAATCAGGATTTTATTGTCTAGGTTTAGCTTTTTGGGATCCTCTCTTGAAACAAATATAAATGGTGCTTCAAGACAATCATGCAATGGAGTTGAAATAAACAGTCTTATTACTGGAGCACATGCAAATGCCAAGAGGGAATGCTGCACGTCACCTATCGGGGAAATACATGATTTCATATCCCAAAAAGTAAACAGAATGTAAATTATTCTTCTTACACAAAAGTCTCACCACTCTACACAGGCCTTTCTTTGAAATGGAAAAATCAATAGGCAAAAATTCATTTCATTAACATCAAGAACATGTGCATCTTCAAAGCCAAATAGGTCTCTAATTATTGTTGATTTAGGTTTTGCAACCAGGTATTAAAGTGACAAACTGGTTTCCATTATGCTGTAAGCATGTATTGATATCTCTTATCTATTTCTCTCAAGACTTTTTTAGCAGTGTAACTATATATACTCTCAGAAGAACTCTGGCCTCTTACACCTTAATCATAAGACTAGTGCCTTTGGACAGATATGAAGAATAAGGGCCTCAGATGAGCTTAAGGATGAATGAAAGAAAGAATAAGTAGTTACGGCAGGGAAATATTACACCAATTTCTCTTCCATTTTGGGCACACTTCTTGAGAACATGTACTTTTGCTTTATCTTCAGTATATCCTATAGGGGGAATTATTAGGAGTTAGAAATTGGCATGTACTAGAGTATGCTACTTTATTCTGTATATGTTATCTTCATTTCAACCATTGTGTTTAGAGAATGTAAGTTTTATCATTAGTGTTCTCCAAAGACAGATACTCTGAGAGAGATCCAGGGAACTATAGAATAATGAGAAGTATCTCTACAATTCTTATGCAATCACCTAAGGAAAAGCTCTGAAAGAGTATAGCCATTTTATATATAAACTCTCTAAAATCAAAGAGTATAATGTAATTTCATTTTTATTTTTAGTTGAAAAATTATAGTTACCTATTAAAAGAAATACTGCATTATGTATTTTGGTGTCAAAACATTGAGCTTCATCAATGTGTGATCTAGAAACAGTTAAAAAGATAAACCAGATAGGACTAAAGATCTAATGACAGAAAATAAGAGCAGTGAGTAATACTGAAAGGAATAACCCAAAACAGTCCCTCGTATTGCAGGAAAACACAGCTAAAAGTGAGACACAGCACAAGGGTAGGCACCTGGAAATGTGACTTGCTGGTCTGTAGGTGGAAAATTAGTTAAACTCCCTGAATCTTATCTATGTAAGGCTGCTGATTTAGATAATCTTTAAGGCTTCATACCTAATTTTGATTACAACCTTATCTGGAAAGCTATTTAGGGAATGGTAGCATAATTCAGAAGATAGTAGAGGTTGGGGCTTTAAAGTAAAACATATGTGACTTCAAATAGCAACTCTACCTCAAACTGAGGGCTTCAAGAATCATGTGATCTTAGTCAAGTGTCTTAAACTCTGTGGGCCTCAGTTTCCCAAATGGGGATAATAATTACCAGTTGTCAGGCTTAATTTATATGATGCATAAAAGATTATATGGTAGAACAAAGTTAAAAGGAGTAATGATATTAAATATGCATATAGCTTCTCCAACTGGGACGTTTGGAATAAAACATATCTATTTGGGAAGTCATTTTGACGTTGAAACCTATCATGTATTCAACCAGGTATTGGCGTGGATTCTGAATTAGGAATGAAGAAGAGCCATATTTTAAAGTATATTGAGTTATAGTTCATATTTGCTTTATTTGATTTTTCAAGGACCTAGTTTAACTAAATTAATGCTGCTCTTCGTGCACACAAATGGAAGTCTACGTATGACCACGGGTTTAACTAGGAAGGGCTAAGTGTATGGTAAATTTGATCTCATTATTCAGATTGGAATTTTTGGGAAATAACACTTGCCAAGAGTACATTATGCTTAATAAGAAAAAGAAATAGAAAGAGGAAAGTCTACAGGAGGTTGCAGATTTGGAAAAGTCAATGAAAATGTCTGTATTTGCCATGTGTATTTCTGATCATTCCACTAAAAATTATCACATGATTCAAATGATTTTTTAAAAGGTAACAAAAATTATAGGAGATTGTAAAGTATATTTATTTGAATACCACTCAAACTTGGACTTCAAAGCTCATCAATTTACATGGTGGGAGTGGGGGTAGAAAACAAGTGCTGATGGATATCACTAATAATTAACACCAAGGTTTAAAACACCAAGGTCAAGAAAGTATTGCAAATCATATTACTTTATATAGGCTAAAATGTCCCCAAGCACAGATGGCTATAGGCATAAAATATAAACTGTAACTTAAGTGCAGGAAACAATCTAGGTTGAACACATGCAAAACAATTGCAGTTCCAAAGACATTCATCTGTGTTCACAGATCTTGAATACATACAAAAGATGTCAGATGATCTATTTTCTGTTAATCAACATTAAGTAAAAATTTAGCCTTCAGAAAAAAATCTAACCTACATAAGGTTCCTTTAAGAATTGCTTATAACAACTTCTTTTTATTTTATTTGTTTCCATACTAAAATTTCTACCCAATAAAATAACATTGAGTAAATATTTCCCAGATTCCATTTCTCATAGAGATCTACAAAGTTCCAAAACACAAGCTCATATTAGAGAATTTAAAACATAATACAAAGTAAAAACTCTTAGTTATGGCCTTGCTTATTGTATATTTGGTTGAATTTCCTACTCCTTTTATACCTATTATGTACAAAACATTTCTGAGATCACTCTCTCTTATTTAGAAAGATAGCTTTAAAAACCTGAAATTAATTTGTGCAATCTACCTGGTAATCTAAGAAAAATTTTAAAGACTTTTAAAACAATGAAGTCTGACGTAAAAGCAAGTATCAAATTCATGTTGATGACCATTGGATATTCTGCTTTCCTACCTTCAAAACCTCCTGAACCTAGGGGTTAGGCGATGCAGCCTTCAGTCCTGTTTTCACTCCTAACAGTTTCATCATGGGTGAGTTTATGGATTTCTGTGGGTACCGGATCATTTTCTGTAAAAGATATTTTGAAATGACAGGTGTTACATTGGCCATTATTCTCTCCAGATATCATCTCAATACAGACATACTTCATTAATCACTAAGGAACCATTCATAATAGTCCTGGATCTCAAATTTAGAGTTTACTGTGAAATGAAGCACTCCCACCCTCATCTTCATTGCTAGTCCCAGATGGTTACTGATACCACTTTCCTCAGGTAACTTTCCATTTTCTCCTCCTAGGAGATATTTCTTTTGCGAAGAATATGCCTACCCAATATCGCCATATCCCACTTTCTTCTGACCAGTGACGGCTCTTCTCCCTATTTCCACAGTAGTATCATACATTCAAAGCTTATTCATGTGCACAGCCTATCTTGCAATGATGACAAAATACAATTAAGTTTACATATAAATGTACCCCTCACCTTCTCCAATTAGTTGGCAAAAACTTAAGGCATTTAACAACCCTAAATCACTCAAAAGTAGCCCCCTTGGAATCACTGACCTATTCTAGTGGTCTCTAGGATATCTACCTCCTGACCTAAGTTGAGCTGTCTAAGTCCCATAGACAACTGAAAATTGTTTTTTTTCCTATGTAGTTCTTCCATTTATTCATTATTCAACAAAATGTTATTGAACACCTGCCATGTCCTGCTCTAGAAATTGAAGATACACATATAAATAAGTCAAGGTCCCTGTTCTTATGGGACTTACATTGTAGTTAGGAGCAGGAATTGAGTCTAGGGTGGAAGAGACAACAAAAAGTTAATTGCAGACAGTAATAATTCTGACATAAAGAATTAATGGGGTGATAGAGCTGTGGGAGTGGAGTGAAAAGTCACTTTATTTTGGGTGAACATGGAAGGCCTGTAGGAAGAACTGAGTTTGAAATGAAGCTTGAAGAGCGAAGCAGAGTCAGCCATGCAGAAGCAGAAAGTGGGGGGTGGGAGCAGGAGGTGCAGGGCACTACTTCTTCAGACAGAGGAAATGGCAAGTCATTTGAAAAGTATTATCTTTTCAACCAGTTCACTGCTACTTTAGTCAGTTACCTCTGGGTTCTCAGCACATGAATCTTTTAGCAACCTTTCTTAAAATAGTTTGAGTCACCATATCTTTTCTCAGTATTGTTGGATTGAACCTCTGATGGTGATCAACTTATCAATATCTCCAAGTTTCCCATTTTCTTCTCCTTTCTTCAGTCATAATATGGTCTTACTCAAAAACACTTTGAATGCAAGGTGGAGAAATTTGAGAAAAATGTATCATGAAACCATAGGAATGAATAAAGGGGGAAGAAAATGGAAGTAGTATAGTGGTTGGAAAACAATGTAAAATGGACTAAGAGACAAACAAGGGCTGAACTAGAGCAGTGACAATGGACAGAATAGTTTTGAGAGAGACTCAGAATCATGTTCCCCAGTAGATTCAGGAGACAAATCCAATGATTTTTTTTACTTTTTATTTTGAAAGAAGCTTTAGATTACATAAATGTTACGCCAAAAATATAGGTGGATTACCCTATACCCCACCCCCTCCCACCCTTTTCCCCATTAACAACATCTTTCATTGGTGTGGTACATTTGTTACAATTGATGAACATATATTGAAGCATTGCTACTAAACATGGTCTATAGTTTACATTATGGTTTACATTTTGCACTGCACAATTTTATAGGTTTTGATAAAATGTATAATGGCCCGTATCCATCATTGCTATGTCATGCAGAACAATTCCAATGTCCCCAAAATGCCCCATGTTACATCTACTCTTCCCTCTCCTTCCCCTCAGAACCTGTGGTAGCCACTGCCTTTATATCAATGTTAAAAGTTCCTCCATTGCTATAATAATAAGTCTACTTTAGTCCATAGTTGCATTCCCCTCTTATGTTTGTTCATTCCTCAGTCTTGAGGATTTGGGGATGGTGATGCCCACTCTGTTTCTGATTGAGAGGGGCTTAGATACCATGGGGTAGATGGATGGAACTGTCTTGTTTCCATTGTAGATACTCTGTTTGGGGAATGGGCATTGTCCATCATCATCCTTTTGTTAGTTGTTCTGGGCTAGTCCAATGAATTGGTGTGTAGGTGTTGCAACTCTGCAGAGATTCAGGGCTAAACTAGCATATGAACAGACTGAAGATTTGTCCCTGGGATGTATATTTAATGAGTATAGTGCTAAATATAGGTTCAAATAAAAGGGGCAGAAAAGCCTTGTGTAGGGAAATTATAAATGAGTCTAACTCTGTTACATAGTGAAGCATTTATCCCAAACTAAGGCCCACTGACAGGGTGCCGAATTCCTGAGATTGTCTGCTCTGCCTATAGTGTCTAGATGTCTCTAGAGTCCTCAGGGGTCCCACTATCTGAGGCATTGTTTTCTGTGACAGTTAATGAGATCCTGCTGAGATGTGCATAAGCGTAACCTCTGGAATGACCTCCCGGCTCACTTTGAAATCTCTTAGCCATAAAAACTCATTTGTATTTAATATTTCCCTCTTTTGGTCTTTTCCCAAATGCATCACTAGTTGGTGCTTGGTAATAATCCCTTGGTGTCAGTGAGGCTCATACCAGGGAGTCATGTCCCATGCCAGGGGGAAGGTAGAGTTTGACTTAGAGAGAGGCCACATTTGAGCAACAAGGAGGCTTTCAGGAGGTAACTCTTAGGCAATATATAATACTAGGCTAAATTCCAATTTCACAAGAACAAGATTCATATGTACAACCATCAATATCAAGGGCCTGGCATATTGGTCTGTCCTCTCTCTAGGCACTGCCCATGTACTCAAGGGATTCTTGCTGCTCTATTAGAGGATGTAGCAGGACTTCCCAGGATAGGAATACAATATTCTTTTGGCTATTATGTGAGTATCCACCCACTGAGACAAAACCCCATGACCACTTGAACATATTCATATGCCATAGAGGCATGCCCCAGGTTCACCCCTTCCCACACATCTCCCTCATCACTGACACCTCACACCAGTGATCCTCCCCTGCCACAATTGTGACCCTTCTGCCATCCAAAAACTCCCCAAAAACAAAGCCAAAAGAAGCAATAGATAAAAATAAGAAAAGAAAATAATAATAATAAAATAAAAATACAAAAATTAAAAATAAAAATAAATTTTATTGTGTCTTTCATCACTATAATATCTGTTTTCTTTCATATACAGTGACAATTTCTTCCTTGTGTTTCCCCAGTGTCATATTTTTTGCTCTATTTTCAAAGAAGCTTTAGGTTACAGAAAAATCACATAGAAAATATAAGGGATTCCCATAAACCCAACTCCCTCCCCATCTCCCACTCTCCCTTATTAATAACATCATATATGAGTATGGTATATTTGTTACAATTGATATACAAATATTGAAGCATTGATATTGACCATGGCCGATGATTTACATTATGGTTTACATTTTGCACCGTATACTTTTATAAGTTTTAACAAAATATATAATGACCTATACCCATCATTGCAAGATCATGCAGAACAGTTCCAATGCCCTAAAAATGCCCAATGTCCTTCCTTCCCCCTCTTCTCAGAAACTATGGTAACCACTAAGTTTCAGTTTTTGAAGAATAAGGTTCATAGTTACATGCGATAATATTGAGGGCTTGACATATTGGCTCGTTTTCTTTTAGTAGGCACTGCCTATGTTCTTGAGGGATTTTTGCCCCTCTAATTGAGAACATAGGACTCCCCGGAAGGGAGTTTAATATTTTCTTGTTTATTGTGTGGGTCTCCACCCACTGAGATAACATACTATAACAAGATGAGCACTTTCATATTCCACAGAAGCATGCCCCAGGTGCGCCCTATTACGCATATCCCCTCTCCCCCGATGCCCTGCACCAGTAACCCTCCCTGCCATATTTTCCAAAAGAACATTCCCACCATTGTAGATTTAGTCACAGACCTACAAATCCCCAGAATTCACCTGTTCCTTCCTCCAGCCCTCCCCCCAGTTCCATGGATAGTCCAACCCAAACCCCCACACTACTCCCCCTCACAATCCAGCACCGTTGACCCCAATCACATCACTACACCACTATCACCCCATCCACTGCCAAACCACCTGCTTCTGCCTTATATAGGTTTTGTCCAGAATTTTTATGGGGTGTGACAGTTTGAATTTGATGAATCCCAAAAAAGATTATGTTCTTGAACAAATCCATTCCTGTGGGTGTGGGGCCTTTTTTATTGGACTATTACGATGAGTTGTGACTCAGGTTGGGTCTCCGCCCTCTTACTGGAGCTCTGTATAAGCAGAGACACAAAGAGAGACACAGGGAGAAAGAAAGTCACCATTTTTTTATCCTGCCATGTGAGAGAGGACTCGAGGATCACTAGCAGCCAAAATTTAAGCATGAAGCCCCTAGGAGGCTGGGTCCACAGAACAGCTCAAGGCTGAAGAGACAAGCCCTATGCCTGGTTACCCACAGCTGAGCTCCAGGAGACGGTCGATTCTGGGGCAGGGAAAGTAGGGACCTTGGCAGAGATTGTGGCCCTCTTGCTTCACCACATCATAGGACCCCAGGATCACCAGGAGCCGACTTTGGTGAGAAAGCATCTCTGTTGATGCCTTGATTTGGACATTTCACAGCTTCAGAATTGTAATCTTTTATCCTAAATAAAATCCCCTTTAAAAAAGTCAAGCCTTTTCTGGTACTTTGCATCAGCAGCCCTGTGGCCAGCTAAGACATGGGATAAGCCCACAAACAAGCTTGAGAAAGACAGGAAGAGATGGTTTTGGAGTGAAATTGATTAATTTGCTTTTTCTATATACTCAGTTTGAGATATTTATACAACACCCAGTTGTTGATGTCTAGTATACATTAGAAAATGTAGTTTGACTGCTTGAAGCCATTCTAGATTGAATCATTCAGGAATGTTTTCAGTCGAGAACAGTGATTCTCAATCCTGACTGTACATTAGATGCAGTAGAGAGGCTGTTGTTTACTAAAATGCTATTAATGATCTTGAACTCCCAAAATATTGTAAAAATGTTGACCACACATAGAACATAAACAAATTGAGAAAAAATTGTTTTTGTAACAAGTGATAACCAGATATTCGTGTGAGAATACAATGTGGACTGGCTGGACACCTGCCAGGGGACACTCTCTAAAGACATCAGTGACCAGACCTCTGAGGATAAAAACCCAGTGTAGATGCCACTGTGATGAGCATCAGGTTGACACACATTGACACCCGGTCACTCTGACTCCCGTCTCCAAAACTGTGCTGTGCTCCAGGCCTGCTGCAGCTTCCCCACAGCACTGCCAGCAGCGCCTCCTGGAGACAGCATCAGACCCTCCACTGATGCCACATCAGATCGGCTCCTGAGACCTCTCCTTAAAGGTACCAGCTTGTGATTAAACAAGCCAAATAAATTGTACTGAGTATCCAAACTATAGCCGGGTGAAATCTGCTTTCAATTTCCCATCATTTCATAGGTCACTTTCTGACAATTTTATGATAATTATATGACTGAGGCTTTTGAAAATTATTGCACCCCACCCTAGACCAATTGAATCAGAATTTCTGGAAGAAGGGCCTATCATTGGTGTTTTTTAAAAAGCTCCTCAGATTATTCTGATATGTAGCCAGGGTTAAGAATAATTAAACTAGAAGATATACCAATAGCCAATAAGTATTTACAAAGATACTCAACATCATTAGTCATTAGAGAACAGCAAACCAAAATCACAATGAGATACCACCTCGCACCCCTTAGGATGGCGACTGTGAAAAAAACTGGAAAATAACAAGTGCTGGCAAGGATGTGGAGAAACAGGAACCTTGGAAAATTGTTTGTGGAAATGTAAAATAGGGCAGCCACTGTGGAAAACAGTTTGGCAGTTCCTCAAAAAGTTAAACATAAAAGTACCATATGACTTGGCAATCCCACTTACAGGTATAAACCACAAAGAATTGAAAGTAGGGAGTTGGACAGATATTTGTATACAATGTCCATAGTAGTATTATTCACAATTGCCAAAAGGTGGAAGCAACCCTAATGTCCATCAGCAGATGAATAGATAAACAAAATGTGGTATATACCTACAATGGAATATTTTTCAGCCTTAAAAAGGAATGAAGTTCTGATACATTCTACTACATGGATGATCCTTGAAAATATTCTGCTAAGTGAAATAAGCCAGAAACAAAAAGGGAAATATTGTATGATTCCACTTATGTGAAATAGCTAGAATATGCAAATTCATAGAGACTGGAAGTAGAAGATACACATATAAATGGTTACCAGGAGCTGAAGGGAGGCGAAAAGGGGAGTTAATGCATAATGGGTACATGGTGTCTGTTTGGAGTGATGGGAAAGTTCTGGCAATGGATGGTCGTGAGGATGAACAGGATTAATTCCACTGAATAGTATGCTTGGGAGTTATTGAGATGGGAAAGTTTATTTTGTGTATCTGTGTTCACAATTTTAAAAAACAGAGAGATACTAAAGGACAATGACGATTAAATGCAATACATGATCCTGGCCTGGATCTAATAATGGAAGAGAAAATGCCCAAAAGGCTATTATTGGGACATATGAAAAGATCGAAATATAGTATGTAAGCTTTATATCAATGCTAAATTTCTTGAACTTGATAACTATACTTAAGGTAGTTACATATATGGATATCCTTGCTCTTAGGAATGTACATGGAAGTATAAAGTGTTCAAGGAACATGAAGTATTTAACCTACTCAATGATTAGAAAATAGATAGACAGAGACACAAACAGACTGACTGATGGACAGAGGAATGGTTGGATGGATGGATGGATCGATGGATGGAGATAAGGTAAATATGGCAAAATGTTAGAGTTGGTGAATCTGGGTATCCAGGTGTGCAGTATGTGAGAGGTCTCTGTGTGGGTTTTGTATTATATTTACAACTGTCCCATATATTTGAAAGAAATTCAAAATAAAATGTTTTTTTTAAATGGAAATGATAGAGAGATAGATACAAAGCTTAGGGTTCCTGCATTTGCCTTTTATAATTGTCTTACCAGAGATATTTCAAGTAATTAGAGGTACAGATGAAAGAAAACAGAATGCTTCTTCCATTCTGGTTCTTGATCATTTAAGGAAAAATGGGAGACAGATGTAAACAGAAGCCAACTCATGTACATAAAAACACTGTTTTACCCATGTCAATTGACTCATAAGAAAAATTTTAAATGCACAGAGAACCCTGAACCTCAGATATTTTTCCTCAACTGGAAAATAGTAAGGAACAGTGCATAGATAGGAACCATAGTATATGTTGTTACCAAGGATGCACATGTAGTGCTTAGTTAACCAAGGAAAAGGCTATTGAGACTGATAAGGGGTTCTGGAGTTGGCAAGAGAATACTTAGTTCAATTTTTTTAGACTGGGCAAGAATTGTATTGGGTACTGGTAAATTGGGTTAAAGACCAAGCAATAGTTGTATTTTCTAACTGTATTTATTATGGGGCAGAGAGTTCAAATTTTTGGGAAACACATTCTGATTTCATTTAATAAATCATACTAGAAAATATCCAAATAAATGACTGTATTTTTTTTTTCAAAATTTTTACGGTATTATCCCAGGGTTTATATATCTTCTATTGTGATTTTATAAATTGTTTTCTTCTAGGTTATTTTTCATATATATCTTTACTGCTTTTACTTATATATTATTCAATAATCAGATACAATAAGTACAATTTTCACCAACAAATCAGTGGTAATCTGAAAATAAAGATTACTTAAGAAAAAAACTTTAGTTTTTATTAAAATATTGTTTTAAAATAAGATGGGTATTTTGCTTCTTTTATTTAAATATTGTTGTGATGCACTAGAAAAGCTGAAAACCGTTGTAAAGTAATGTGACTTGGATAATAATGACAGCAACTGTTACACTTCCCAACCTATTGCTAAGCAAGAGGATTATAAACAACTAACGTATTTATAAATTTAGCATGTAATGCCATTTGATAAGATAGAGTTGGAAGACTTATAAATGTCCTTTCTTGAAAATTTTTGCTTTGTTAACCTGCTACTCAGTGAACTTAAAGTTACCATTTTTAATTAGTTGCCTTGTTGAATAATTCCAGTGAGTTTTAAACTTGTAAAGGTAATCTTATGGATGTTTGGTCTGTCTGCTAACCCATGTGAAATAATGGTTTGTCTTAGAACATATATATGAAATATAGTGCTTTACCATTCATCTTTAACTTGTGCAATGCCAGTTTTATATGTAAATATAAGAGAATTTAGCTTGTATATAGAATTACACAATTCATATTCCATAGCTCCTACATGCATATATAGTTCTTTCATACCAGAACATGTAACTCTACACAAAAATTGTTCAACTATTGTTATTTCATTTGTTGATAGGAACATTCTAGTAATGTACTTACTTTTGTCTTTCTAATGAGTAAGAAAGGAATGGAATGCAAGGGAAGTATAGGTTGCCTTATCTTTGCTTTCCTTCTTTGTCATCATTTTCAGCATGGTTGACTAGTACAGGGAAGTAACACTAGTAAAATAGGATATAATAGGGTTCTTTGGTCATTTGTGTTTCTAAGAACACCATTTCCTTCTTTCTGCATAAGATTCAAGTTCTGGTTCAAATGGAAAGCATGGCCTTTTGGACTATCTGCCTTGCAGATGGCAAGGTACATGATTACCTTGTACTCACTGAGTTTTGCTAACTCCCATGAATTATGGGTCCACTGTAATTTTGTGCTCATGGGGCATTGTTAATGCTATATACAAATGGGGCAGGAAGGAACTGCTGTGGACATTCATATTACACCTATCTTCTCTGCTCATGCTCCATTGTTCCACTAGACTTCACTAACACATCTCAAGTTCCAAGATAAAATTATCAAGAATTTCAGGATGGTGGTAGCAGAACATTAAAGGAATTGTGTTGTCCTCCTGGGTGTGGGGACTTGTGCACCTCTACAGGTCAAATGCCCTTGAAGCTAGTCTTGATTAGGAGAATGGTAACTGACCTCTGTCTGGTCTGCCAAGAGGTCATGAGGGAAGCACTTACTTAAATGAATTTGATCCAGTCTCCTTGTGCTGGATTTTGGCTCTAGAGATCTAGAAACTAAACTATATTGGATTCCAAGAGATGATCAGACTCTCGTGATAGGCTCATTTTACTAAACACAGTGGAAACAGAGGTAAGATCTCTAGTCCTTGGGGTACATAATTCAAACAGGGGGCAAGCCCTTCTCTCCTGGAGTCAGTTGAGTGATCAGAAGGTTGCTTAGAGTGTATTGCATTGGAGCCTCATTAAATTTCCCGCTGCTGCAACTTCATATCCCTCAGGGTCAGTGTCTTCCTGGTCACACATTGTGAACATTGGCTTTCTCTTCTGGCCACCTCCTGGTTTGACAGTCTTTCTTTGGATGTATTAATATGACTAACTTTGCTATAATCAACTTGTTTTTCAAAAACTTAGTCATAAGGAAGCAGATGTGGCTCAAGTGGTTGGGCTCCCATCTACCATATGGGAGGCCCTGGGTTCGGTTCCCGGGGTCTCCTAGTGAAAAGAGCTGGCCTGCGCCCACGGAGAGCTGACAGCCCGTGCTCGTGGAGAACTGACACAACAAAGCGGAGAAAAGCAGACACAGAAGAAAACGCGCAGCAAATAGAGAAAGCAGACAGTGAGCACAAGTGGCAAGGGGGGGAATAAATAAATAAATAAATAAATAAATAAATAAATAAATAAATAAATAAATAAATAAATGACTTAGTCATGGTGGAGTAGGTGGAGCTCAGTGGATGAGCACCTGCTTTGCATGTACAAGGTCCCAGTTTCAATCCCTGGTACTTCCTAAAAATAACAAAAAACAAACAAACAAAAACTTAGTTATGGAAACATTAGATTACAACCATTTAATTGTTATTTTAATTAATTGAACTCATAGAAAGCAGCTTTTTCCCCCATGCATCAAAATTGAAGCTTATTTTTGCCTTCTCTATTTATTAGGAAAATGGGGAATTCTACTGAGAAATAATTGACTCACTTGATTAAAAAACTGTTAATAATGGACACTCTGAAGTGTTTTAAAAGAGAACATATAATAAACCCACAAGAAGGAATGAAGTACTGATGCATGCAACAATATTGATGAACTTTAAGGACCTTATGTTTAGTGAAACAAGCCAGATACAAAAGGACAAATATTGCATGACCTCACTGATGTGAACTAAGTATACTGAGCAGACTCAGGGAGGTAGAGTCTGGAAAAGAGGTTACCAGGAGATAAATGGGAGTAGAGAATGAGCATGATGATTAATGTGCAAAGTTCTGAGAATCAGATATAAGACAGAAAAGGCCTGTGGAAGCCTTTTAATACTGTGGAAGCATTAATATGGCTGCAATAGAGTACTGTCCTTTCCTAGAATCACCTTTCATGGACTACCTGTTGGGAGAACCACTGTCCCCATTGCTGAGATATGGGCCACCTTCTCTACCCCGGGAACCTCCTGGCCATTGGTCACCACCTCTACCTCCTCCATATGGCACATCAACCACTTGCAAACAGAAAACAATACATGAATCTCGGGATTTATTCTGGGATTTTGAGAAGAACAGGAATGCCAAGCCTTTCTCTTTGGGCCATGTGATGGTTAGGCTAATGTGTCAACTCACCCAGGTAATGGTGCCCAGTTATTTGGTCAAGCAAGCACTGGGCTAACTGTAATACAAGGACATTTCATGGACTTTAATCATCAATGAGTTGATTGAAAAGATGGCTGATTACATCTACAATCAACCAAGGAGATTGCCATCAACAATGAGTGATGTCTTATCCAATCAATTGAAGACCTTAAAAGGGGAAGTGATTTCAGCATTCAGAGAGAGAATTCCCAGCTCTACTTCAGACAGCCAACCTCTCCTGTGAACTCATCAAGGCCTTTCATTGGAGCTCTAGTTTGCAGCCTGCCTGCAGAATTTGAACTTGTGCATACCCATGGTCACATGAGAGAATTTTGTAAAATCTCATACTATTTACAGATACCTCCTGTTGGTTCTGTTTCCCTAGAGAATCCTGACTAATATAGGCCATTCCTGTCCATGTACCTGATCACTGTCTTTCAAAACTTCATCATTATCCTGGCCACCATAACTTATTTCTACCTCTATACAACCATGTACTTCTTCCTCTCCAAACTAACCTTTACTGACATCTATTTTACCTACACCACCTTCCCAAAGATGCTGGTGAACACACAAAATAATGTCATAGTCTAATAAGACTGCCTCACCTAGATGTACTTTTTCTTACTCCTTGCAGGGTTGGAATATTTCCCTCTGACTCTGATGGCCTATGACTGCTTTGTGGCCATATGTCACCCTGGCACAACATGGTCATCATGAACCCCAGCTCTGTGCATTGCTAGTTTTAGCATCCTGGATCCTAAATACCCTGAATTCATTGTTGCAAATCATAATGGTGTTGAGGCTGTCCTTTTTACACACTTGGAAATCCCCCATTTTTTCTGTGAACTTAATGACTTGGTC
>JAQZBX010027445.1:0-28356 GCA_029593785.1 Cabassous unicinctus | reverse complement strand
ACCAGGGGTTGAACCCACGACTTTGTATATGGGAAGCAGGTGCTTAACCACTGAGCTACATCCACTCCCCCAAAAGAATTGTTTTTTCGTTTGCTTTTCTGTGTTTAGGAATTACTGGGGATCAAACCTGAGACCTCATACATGGGAAGTAAGCACTCAACCACTGGAGTTATATACACTCCTTGCATCTGTTTTTTTTAGTGAACCAATCCATGTTCTTTTCACCCTGTTGGGAACATTTTCTTAAGATGGAATCATACTGCCTGAAAACTTGCCCCATTAAAAAAAAAAAAGTACTAAATATGCTTTAAACATGACCTATAGAATCAAGTTCATTCAGTTTAAATATTGGATCCTTTAGGGGTTGTCCAGGCAGACCTTTATGAGATTAGGGAGTGGGTACTTCTATTAAAATGCCTCTTTTTGAAGGCCACTGCTGGCTTTTTATCTGTCTTCATTCTCTGTCCTCTGTAGCACTTGATAATCATTTATTTAACAAACATGTACCTATTATATATCAAGACATTGATAGGCCCTAAGGATATAAAGTTGAACAAGACAAAATAATTACCTTCAAGTAATTACCTAAGGGAAAGAATTCCTAAAAGATGTGTGAGTTGAGAGAAGAATGCACTTAAAATTTTTTTTTAACCATGTCCTGCTTGAAACTGGCCTTCCACCTTTGGTTCAAAATTCTCTTGGAGTTCTCCATCAGTGGCCCTTCTACCTCTCCCTAATTCTAGATGTTGCCTCAGGTCAGTTTTCAACTCTCTTGACGTTCCCTTAGGTTTCACCCACGGTTGGAATGCCAAGAAGTTCAAGAAATACTTGTTGAGTGCTTAGTATGGAGGAGGAGTGGGCTAAGCTCTAAAATTCACCTGCCCTGGCTTCAAAACCTGGAAGACTGCATGAGAAGGAACTTGAGTTGTTTCACAATGACTTGGGCCACATCATTGACTCCCCATCTTTGGAGGTGTGTCAGGCAGGAATATAGAATTTATGCATTAAATGGATGTTTTGAATCAAATAACTAGGTCTAAGATGTTCAGCTGCCTGAAGGACATTTTTTTTTTGTAAGTGCCACAGTTTCCTCGATCAACATAAAAGAAATATTGTATAATCTCTTCACCTCCACCTTCCCACCTCCTCACATTCTCTACCTTGGTTAATAATACCACGGTTTTTCTAGTTTCCCAGGTTCAAAGGCATAATAACGTTGAACTTTTTACCTTTATCAGTCACAAAAGCCTGTCCAGCTTTCCTTTATAATCATTGCCATTAAATTAATCCATGCTTTTATCATTTGGCACCTACATTATTCTATTAGTTCCTTCCTCCAGCTTTGTTCTCTCTCCAAGGGGACCCATATTTCCAGTCTCAAAATGACAATCTACCTTACTGCATCCCTTACCCATAATTTTTAGTAACATAATTATCTGCAGAGTTGAGGCGATATTCCACAATCTGCAGCCAGCCCACTCCTCCAATCACGTTCTCGGTTTCATGGTGTGGGACACACCAAGGTGCCTTCCTCCTTGCTAGAACACAACCTGTCTTCCTGCAGCTCCAAGGAATAACATCCGTCTCCCACGTCCCTAATGCCTTACAGGAATCCCCTGGTCCAGAGTAATCTCGCCCTCAGCACACCTATAGCCCTTAATTAATTCAACTAACAGCTTTTGGGCACCAGTTACATTTCTAGGCTGCAGCGTGTCACTCACCGCCATTTATGGCCTCGATTGCTTTTTACCTTTTCGACTAAGTGGATTCCACTGAGAGGTCCTGGGGCTAGGGCCCAGTGTTCTCCCGCTTCAATAAATAGATAATGAATTGAATTAGTGTTTTCCCTTTTCAGAGGCTGTCCCCGCAAGCCTGGCTCAAATTGAATAGGCAATAATTTACTTGTCGCAGGATCTGACCCACTGCGCCACAACTGTGCAATCACAGGGCAGGTGAGGGAGGCCCGACGAAAAGCTATAATCCCATTACGAAATGTACTCCGTGGCTCTGCGTCCTGGGCTTGGCGCTTCTCCCTGGCGCGTGTGGCCGACGGTGTCCCGCAGCTGGGATTAGTTTTGGCTCTTCGCAGCCGCCGTCCACAGCGCCCTGCTGAGCACAAAAGCACGTGGGGAGAGCCGGCTCTGGCTCTGGCGCTGCCCCATCTGACACCTGACTTGGGCTGTCTTTGCGAAGGTTGGTTTTCTTCGCCTGTCTGGGAGTCCTGAGGCGCGGAGGGCAGAGACCCTGCTCGGGTCGGAGAGGCTCTTGTGGAAGCAGAGAGTCTTAGGGTCCTCTACTACATCTGTCTGCCCTCGCACCCCACTCTACCTGCCGCGCCCGCGTTCCCCAGTGCGGCGAGGGTCTCTCTTCTGCGCCGCCCGAACGCCTCCGCGCTCGCGCTGGGACCTGGCCTGACCTGACCCCGGCCGGTCAGGCCTTGGGGAAGGCTGGAGAGAAGCTGGGCTAACCGCCCTCCCTAATGACTGGACTGCCGTGGGTGGCTGGCGCCCTCCTTCACTGCAAGAGCCTGTTCAGCTTTTGGTTGAATGGTTCTAGCTCGCTCTCACCCTTTGCCGCCCGACCATTGTCCTTTTCTGACTCCAGTGGGCCCCGTTTGTGCACGCTTGCCGCTGAACAAAGTGGATTAAGAGCCCATTTTCCCAATTCCCAAACTGCTCGGGATTTAAGCACTTTATGGAGTTTAGTTTAGTTTAGACTAGCTAGTTAAAAGCACGGGCTCCGTTTGGGGTGCACATTTCTGCCCAGCCAGTTTCCTTCTCTGTAAGATGAGAGTAACAATAACCTCATAGAACTATTGCGAGAATTAAACGAAATAATGCACGTCCAATGCAGCCTGGACCTGTGTGTACCTGATCTCTTCTTGTACACAAAGATGTGCTTTTCTTCCTCCCTTGGCTCTTGTGAAGACAACCACCTTACACAATAGGAAGAGAATGAATGGTCCTCTCCTCCTTACTGTTAGGCACCAAATGGGTACTCATAGAATTCATGGCCCTGGCAGGCCTACAGGGCTGGGTACTATTGTTCATTGAGCACATATATACATGCCAGGCACTGTTCTAGGGGCTCTCTATATCTTATCTTACTCAGTCCTCAAAATAAGCCTAAGAGCCAAATCATTATTCCCATTTTCCATAGGAGAGAACTGAAACTCTGAGAAGCTGGGATTTAAGTCTTGGCTTGTCTGACTCCAAGGCCTACCTTCTTGCCAGTATTTATCTGCTCTTTTATAGGTTTTGTAAAGGTAGATCTTCCAGTCTGGAGCAAAGACCTCTAAGATTTTATACCATCAGGAAATATGGGAATATTCACTATACTCAAGTTCTGTATTAAGTGTAAATAACATACATGGATTACTGTACTGTTCTGTTAATAAAGTACAATTTCTGCTTCCTTTTTATATTAAAATGTAAATCTTTTTCTTACAGGCTGGTGAATTATCTGTCCACCCCACTTTAGAGATGCAACTTTCCGTCTGATGATTGTTGAACATCTTGTGCATTTGTTGGTCCATCTGAGTGATCAGTTAACATATTTATTTTTTGTTAATTATTATTTCAGTTAAGATATTTAGACAAGGGAACAGTTGTTGTTCAGTGGTTGAGTGCCTGCTTCCCATGTACGAGGTCCCAGGTTCAATCCCTGGTATCTAAAAAAAAAACACAACAAACAAAATTTAGACAGAAGTATCCTCTTCTTTCTTTTCACAGTTTAACCTAATGAAGAAAGGTTATTGTTTTCTTGTTCTTGAGCCCCTGTATCACTTTATGACAATACCTCTTATTATGACAGTTTCTTATATCTCTTTGTTTCCACCATCTGGGCTCTTAGAGTAGGCACTTGAGGATTTACCAATAATGACGATATATTCTTATCCTCTAAGCAAGCATTTCAGAAAGGGTGCCTGAAAAAAGGGTGGGCCAATTCAATAATGTTTATATTCCTGGAAAGAAGAAAAGGGGCCAGTGGTCAGGGGCTCTTATCCTTAGGGGCTAATGATTCTTTAGAAACAGACAATATACTTGCTTAAGAAACCTTGAAACTGAATTCTAAGATCCATTTGTTGCTGCTTTTAAGTTTTAAGATTATTTCTGAGTTGTAAAGATTATTTCCCCTTCCCCAAGTTTTCAGAATTTCCTGATTCCCCCATTCAATCTTGGCTGCCACAACCAGACAGAAAGCGCGAGAACCTTGTTTTTTTGCATCTGTGGTGGAAAGCTTAGCAGCAGGCATTAACTGCTCCAGGTCTGTCAGAGATGCATTGGACAGAGATTTTTGCCTCTCTTTTTTTTAAAGATTTATTTACTTTATATCCATTTTAAACACCCCCCATTTTTGCCCCCTCCCCCCGTTTTTGCTCTTTTTGTGTCCATTCGTTGGGCAATTCTCTGTGTCTGTTTTCCTGCCCTCCCCTCTCATCCTTCTCCTCCTGTCTTCACCATGATTTGATCCTGGGAACCTCCGATGTGGGAGAGAGGCGTTTTGCCACACGTGCCACCTCAGTTCCTGTTTTTTTTTGGCGCATCTCATTTTGGCTCTCCTCTGCGTCTCTCCTGTTATGTCATCATCTTGCTGCGTGGTTCGGCGGGGCCAGATGGCGTGCCTGCGCATCTTCTGTATTTTTTTCTTTATTTTTACCAGAAGGTCCCGGGGCCGAACCCAGGTCCCTCCATATGGGAAACGGATCCCCAGCCATTTGAGCCACATCTGCCCCCCGATTTTTGTCTCTTTTATTCATTGTTCTCTCTCTGGCATCTAGAGCAGTGCCTGGCATATGGTAGGAGCCTAATAAATATTTGTTGAATGATTGGGGGATATTAGAAACTTCTGAGTTCCCAAACTGAGCATTCATATAAAACACTTCAGTTATTTACATCCAAATTGGTGACAATCTGTTTATTTTGCAGTCAGTAAGGTTAAAGGGACTCTCTTTGAAATGTTGTCACTGAATTTGGAAGTCATGAACTTCACCTCATACCCCTGCTCTAACCTGCAGGGATTTGGGGTGTGTAGCCAAAATAAATAAATAAATAAATAAATTTAACATTATTGATAATAGTTCATCTCTACTTTCTTTTTTTTTCACTGCTGTAACTGTGTTCAAAGATTGGTTCTCATTCCCAGAGACCTAAGGGCTTACATTTGATGCAGCCCAGTTGGGGCCTTTCTGTAGAAATCGTCTTAGACTTCAGGGTCTAAGACACCTACTTGTTTCTGTTCCAGCCTGGGTTATGTTACTTCCTCAAAAGTCAGTTTCACAAACTATTGACCAAGATGAGCAGGGTGACAGAGGGCTATCCATTGTTTGCTTTAGGCTTCCCACTCTCTTTTCTTTTCTGTGTCATATTCTGCCTGGTATCATGAAAAACACCATTGGTTTGGGTTGTAGCCTTAGCTGTAACACATAAATCTCTGTGACTTTGGGCAAGTTGAGTTATAGCAATGGTTTTGGGTTTCCTCATGTACCAAGAAGAGGTTGTACAAGATGACTTCTAAGGACCTTCTGAGCTCCAAATTCAAGTCTTTTTTTTTTTTTTTTTTTAGATTTATTTATTTATCCCCGCCCCCCCCCATTGTTTGTACTTGTTGTCTACTCTCTGTGTCCATTCGCTGTGTGCTCTCTGTGTCTATTCGTCTTTTCTTTAGGAGGCACTGGGAACCAAATCTTGGACCTCCCATGTGGGAGACAGGTGCTCAATCACTTGAGCCACCTCAGCTCCCTGCTTGTTGTGTCTCGCATTGTCTTTCCTCTTTGTGTCTCCTTGTTGCGTCATCTTGTTGTGTCAGCTCACTGTGTCTGCCCATCGTGCCAGCTCCCTGTCTTGCTCGTCTTCTCCAGGAGGCACCAAGAACCAAACCCAGGACCTCCCATGTTGTAGGCAGGAGCTCAGTCGCTTGAACCACATCTGCTTCCCCAAATTCAAGTCTTATGTTCAGTTTCTCCTTCCCCTTTTTTTTACTCTAGCTTGTTCTCCCCTCACTCCCCTCTTTTTCAAACCTCTTCCTCTGTCTATATTAACTAAACATGAACTTTTCAAAATCTCTCCCCTTCCTCTGCTTTTCATTCTCACCAGACCTGTGCTGCAACCAAAATTGGATCCTGGATATCACCTTATCCTTAATCATGGTGCATCAGAGAAATATTATCCATCTAGAAATACCTGAGTGAAAGAGAAATGTGAAACACTAGGGTGGCTGTAGATAAGGGAGAGACTCAAGCTACTAGCAGTCTGAAGAGAGTGCATGGATAAATGAAACTGGACACAGAATCAATATAGATTAGCATGTGCCCTGAAACAAGCGACGATGAGTTTGTTAGATGGGTCCTACTCAAGAGGAAAGGTTTCTGGGAGAATAATATGCATTGTTTACATCCTTGACCTTTGGACTGAGGACATGGCTGTAATAACAGCCAGGGGTCTGAATGAGTTCAGACTCACTCCACCCTCTAACTACACTGAGATTCTAGATCACTGTGTAACCTCTATTATCTCTGTATGGACCATCCTGTAGTAAAATGGATAGAAAAGGTAATCGATCTTCCAGTAACTTTATCTTAGTTCTAGCTACTTGGTAGCACTGTGACCTCTCTTTGGGTACCTGTGAAGGGATAACACCATGCAGAAAAGGATCAATTTATGTACCTCTGCTAGTTTTCTTGTTCCAAAGACTTGCCTTCTTTCTAGAGGTATTGAGGTCAAAGAGTAGAGAGAGCATGGGCTTTGTTCTTGGACAGACATGGATTCAAATCCCAGCTCTGCCATTTACTCTCCTCTTGGGCACATTATTTAACTTCTCTGACCATCTTCTCCACTGTAAATTTAGAATAGTGCCTGGCACATAGTAGGCCTTCAGACAAAGGGAGCTCACCTCTCTACCAGCCATTGCTCCACTCCACTGTCTTTATTCTCCAGCTTGGAGTACTGTCAGAAATTCCCCACTCTGCATGACTTTAAAAAAATTTTTTATTGAAGTATATCATTCATACATGAACATACATAAACAATAAATGTATAGTAAAGTAGTGAACTTACAAACATGCATGCAGGGCTTCTATACATTACCCCACCACCAACACCTTGCATTGTTGTGAAACATTTGTTACAAATTATTAAAGAGCATTGGGAAGGGCATGTGGCTCAAGTGGTTGGGCTCCCATTTACCACATGGGAGGCCCTGGGTTTGATTCCCTGGGCCTCCTTCCTGGTGAAGGTAAGCCAGCCTCCCGGTGCAGCAAGATGACGCAACAAAAAAGGGAGATAAGCAGACAGGAAAAAAAAAAAACAAAAAAAACGCACAGCAAATGGACACAGCGAGCACAAGCAGCAAGGGGGGGATAAATAAAATTTTAAAAAAAGCATTGTCAAAATATTACTACTAGTGGGAAGGGGAGGGGGTGGGGTATATGGGAATCCCCTATATTTTTAATGTACCAATTATGAAATCTAAAGCTTCTTTAAAAATAAAAAATAAAATGTTAAAAAATATTACTACTAGCTATAGCCCATATCTTACATTTGTTGTATTTTACTCCAACCCACCTGATTATTAACACCCTTTGTTAGTATTATATTTTTGTTATAGCTCATGAAAGAATGTTTTCACATTTGTCCTGTTAACCACAGTCCATCTTCCACCATGTACAGTCCATTCAAAGTGTAGACTCAGTGGCTCCCATTTTCAACTGAGTTGTACTGGCATCAACTCAGTCAATTAGAACGTTTTCATTACTCAAAAAGGAAAAATCCCCTAACCCCTTTTACCTCCCTATTTTTGTCCCTTAGAATTGATATAATATCATCTTTGCCATTGCTGCAAAGAATATTACAATATTACTGTTAACTATCGTCCATAAGTTACATTAGGTGTAATTTGTTGTAAGGAAACTTGAATCTCCCCAGCTATTTTGGCCTACATGTGGACAAACTCTTTTTCAATTTAGTTGACTAACATGGAGTTGGGATTTTTCAAAAGGAATTTTCATTAGTTTGTTTTGCTTTTAGGAGGTATGGGGGATCGAACCCCGAACCTCGTACATGGGAAGCAGGTGCTCAACTATGTGAGCTGCATCTGCTCCCCCAAAAGGAATTTTACTAAGCAAAATCCAAAAACAAGGAAGTACATAAGTCACAAACACAAGAATTTATACAGCACATACTCCTAATCATAAAGTAGCCAAAGCCCAGCCTCAGATTAGTTCAGCTGGTACAACCTGCTGATCCAACAGGCCTTCAATTTATTTCCTTTAGCTTTGTCTCTTTGGTTTGCCGCAAATATAGTTGCGAGCTGCGTGTTAGCACTGGTTCTATCTTTATGAAACTCAACTCCTTCCCCTTTTGTCCTAGGCTGGTATGTGTGTCTGATGTCACTAGTATAGTGGGTCTCAACACTGGCTGCTTGTTAGAATCACCTGGGGGCTTTTGTTAAAAATGTAGATTCGGAGGGTCTGTCTCTGGAAATTGTCCTTCACAAGGTCTGAGCAGGAATCAAAGAATCTGTGTTTTCTTTTATAGGTGTCACCCACCATTCTGTGGTGCCATATGGTCTCCATCATTGGCATTGTTATCTTCGGAACCTCTTTAGCAGAGAATTCACCGTTATTCATATGTTTTGAAAGTGACCACCTTCCTATACAAACTCTTCTTCCTATGTCTTCTCTTTAAACGTATCACTTAGTTCCTGTATCAGGCAAAAGGCCATCTTTTTTGTTTTTTCAGCTTTTTATTTTGAAAATTTTTAAACTTAAAAGTTGCAGAATGGTACAGTAAACACATGTCCTTCACTTGCATTCACCAGTTAACATTTTGTCACATTTATGCTCTCCCTTTCACTCTCTCTCCACACCCCCCCCCAAAACTAAGTCTTGTTCCCTGTTCATTTACAGAAGTGTTTGGCTTATTCTCTGAGGCCATTGAATGATCAGATCTTTCTTGCTTAACTTGTCAGCTTCATCCATTCTCCCAGGGGTTCTCTGCCACGGCCCATTAGTGCACCAGCTTTCACCCTCACTAGTGAAGTGGTTAACAATAGGAATGAACTTTATGCATGCATACAGAAAGAAAAGCATTTTGTTACGCCCTTTTTCTGCATTTCCCCATTCTAAAGTAACTGTGCTCTCTTCTCTAACCCTTTGGTGACCCTCCTTGAGGGCTCATCTACCTTTTATTCTGTCCTGTATGTCATGTGTTCTGACCTTACTGAGGTCACTGCAAACTTGCCTACCTTTCCCATATGATTGGCCAGACCTCCCTTTGTTTCCTGTATGATCTATTACGGACTTCTCTAGCTGTTCTGTTGACCTGCCCTCTGTCCATGCTGAGCCCTCACCCCTGGATGACATGGCAGCCTCTCAAGCCAGTATAGAACCCATTCTTCTGCCTTATTAAGGTCAATGCAACCTTTAAAAACCTAGCATTTCTGACAGTAGCTGGAAGGTCACCATTTGTGTCAGCTCTGCCATTTGCTTCAGACGCTGACCTGGTCTGAACTGGTGCTCAGCTCTTCACTTCTGACATGTTGGCTCTGCTCTAATGACTAGCCAACCAGGTCTCTGCCCTAACATTCCCCTCAGTTTCTTTGCTGACTGTTCCCAGGGTGTGGGATTATTTCATTGCTTCTTTTTTTTTTAAAGATTTTATTTTTATTTATTTATTTATCCCCCCCTTGCTGCTTGTGCTCGCTGTGTCCATCCGCTGTGCATTTATTCTGTGTCTGCTTGTCTCCCTTTGTTGCATCATGCGTCATGCTGCATCAGCTCACCGCGCCGTGTGGGCGCGGCCGGCTTGCCTTCACCAGGAGGCCCCGGGAATCGAACCTGGGGCCTCCCAGATGGTAAACGGGAGCCCTATCGATTGATCCACATCTGCTTCCCGATTTCATTGCTTCTTGATCCAGCAACTTACCTTTAGGGATCTTGTGACACTGCTCAGTGTGAAATCTGGCTCCTCTGAAGGGCTGTGGAAATGTCCTTGACTAGCAGCTGTGAAGTTGAAGAGAGACCACCTTTGGTCTTTAGGGATCTTGTCTTCCTTCCCTAGGCATATGTGTCTGCAGGCAGCCCTGCATCAATCTTTTTCTTTTGTGCAAGCTTCTGGCAGTGCCTTGTTAGAAGGCATCCCCCACCAGCCCCGTGGGAGAAGCGTGGGGTGGGGAGGTCATTGGGCCGTTGGGTATTTTTTTTATTTCCTGTTTGAGAGGGAAGAGGGGACAGCGATTGTTGACCAAGAGAACCTGCTTCTCACTTGGTATAGAAGAATTAAGATCTTTCTCTAAGCAGGAGGTAGTATTATACAGTGGTTGAGATCTCAGGCACTGGAATAAGATGGGCCTGGCTTTGAACCTTCCTAACCATAAAATTACTAGCTGTATGAACAGAAGTTTTGAAACTTCTTTGTGCCTCAGTTTTCTCAACTGAAAATGGAAATAATAATAATGATTACCTCATGGGTTTGTTGAATATTAAATCAGCTAGTACACGTAATGCCCTTAAAACAGTGCTTGTGTAGAGCAAACACTCAATAAGTACTAGCTGTTCTTATCATTATACCTGCCTATTTGAACTGTGAGGATAAAGCAAAGTAATCTATTTGATTTACTTATCATGGGGCCTGGTCTATATAACCCCTGTATTGTTAACTTTAAAAACAAAAAAGTATCCCCAAATATAATTTTGTTATGGTAGCCACCAGGTTTTCCGTGTAACAGAAATGGAATATTCTTTTAGAGAAAGGGCAGGACTGGGCAGTGGAGACCCCTGTTCTGTGCCTGGGAAATGAGAGAACTAGACAGGCCCTGGCTAGGGGTGAAGATGCCTGCCTAATAGCAGAGGCTGACAAAGATGTCCACCTCTGCTTATTGATGTGGACCTGAGTTGCTGCTGACAACAGTTCCTCCTCTTTGTAGGTTTCACAAGCTGATTGGGGGAGCTTTGGCAATGGGCTTCTGGAAGGTTCCGGGCTTATTGCAGGTGGTGGGACAGTGGCATGCTTACTCTATACAATGCGACCCACATCCTGTCTTCAGGGAAGAAGCCTTTGATTGCCCAGAGACAGAAGCACATGGGGGCTGTCAGAGCCCTCGACTTCAGTCTTTTCCAGGTACTGTTAGCCACACGTGGCCCAGCCACAGAGTAACAGATCTAAGTGGATGCATTCACTTCAGACTTCCAGTCCTTAACTCTGACTGCTCCGTAGCTGTTACAGGGAAGGCTTTGGATCACCCAACATGTGGGGCTCTGGTCCCCTTTCCTGCTCTCATCTTTGTGATAGATGTCTCCAAAGCCTATTCTTCACACAGGGCAACCTCCTGGCCTCAGGGGCCAATGATTGTGAAATATTCATTTGGGCTTTGAATAACCTGAGTGTGCCAATGACACCAGGATCCAGGTCACAGGTGCCGGAGGCTCCCAGTGGTGTTGCTTAGTGTGTACAGCTGACTTTCCCAAGGAGAGTCTCGAATTTGAATTCTGTAGCCAGGCAGTGCTCAGGAGATTTCAGGCATTACCACTGGAGGGCAGTAAAGCTCCACAGACCAAGATGCTACCAGCCAGATGGTAGGGTTGGGAGGGGGAGCGGAAGGTGGTTGGGGAACACCCAGATATACCTGTGCCCTTTGTGTGGGGAGTGTCAACATGGTCTCTGTATGTGCTTATCCCACGCAGCGGGAGGTCTGCTGTGTCCTGTTTCTGAGTGTGCCTACCTGTTGGTCTATACCTGGGCCCATCTTTTTGCTCCCTGGTTTTTCCCTGTCTTATGCTTACGGTGTTGGGAGGTAAGTCTGAATGGATAGCACCTTGTGCCCTTAAAGTAGCAATGATTTCTCTTTCTACCTCGCTCTTTCTGGGGGATCTCAGGGATCTATCTTTGTCTCCCTCACTGTTCCTCTTTTTCCCTCTCTCTTTGTCATAGACAAGAAGGCTGTTTTGAAATCTTGCTTCTGTCCTCTTAAGAGCACCTTGGGATAGGGGTAAAATCCAAGTATGCCTTCCATTCCCTCAGCTTCTACATCAATATCCTAAAGGATCCTCCCTGGAAAATTTCACTCCTAACTCCCTGAAATTACCTAGGTTTGGGTAGCCCCGTGTCTATCCTTCGGCTGTCTATGGTTGGCTGGGAGAGTGGAGCAGCAGATGTCCATTGTTCCAGTTGGTAACAAGTTGTCCCTCCCTCCATCTGCCTTAGCAGCCACCGGAGGATGTCAAGGCACTCTCTTGGAACTGGCACATCCAACACATTCTGTCTTCTGCTCACACCGGTGGCAAGGCAGTTGTGTGGGGTCTCAGGAAGAGTGACCCCATCACCAAAGTCAGTGATCACAGCCACAGGGTGAGTAGTGAGGCAGGAATACAGCCTTGGGATCTGGCCTCTCTCTCAGGCCTAGCAGTTGGAGCTGCTGTTCCCCAGGCCAGGGTTCTGCTTTCAGCTGTTCCCCATGTGTTTCAACCCCTTAGTAGACTTGTTAATGAGAGTGAAAGCTTAGGGAAGTTGAACAGCTGATCTGAAGGCTTCTGCCCTTCCACACTTATTCATGGTCTTTACTTATTCCTTGATGGCCATGGTATTCTCAGTCACGTAGATGACACAAAACCTGCCCTTGGAGTAGTCCCATTCTAACTGTGCAGAAAAGGTTACAGAGGAGTCAGGTTACATCATCCATTGGGATCTGCTTTGTTCAGGCCTGGCTGGCACCCAGACATAGCCACCCAGTTGGTACTATGCTCAGAGGATGATCATCTCCCGGTGGTCCAATTGTGGGACTTGCTCTTTGCCTCCTCACCTCTGAAGGTGCTGGAGATCCATAGCAGGTAACATCTCAGTTCCCATCCAACATCCTCCCCAGCTTCAAAGCCATCCCAGTGAATACACAGTCACCAAGTCCTAGCTCCAGCCCCAAACGAGATGAGTTCCTTCCTACCTTTGGGTTTTGGAGAATAGCCTGAGATTCCATCCACCTTCCAGAGATGCGAGTGGGTATAGTATCATGAGAAATATTGAAGCTAGCCTTTAGTCCACCTGGGAAAGTCTCCAGGCTCTGATCCAAGGTAAAGCTCATTTCATTAGGATGAGATTGCCTCCTCCAAGTCTCTTCTCTAATAAAAGCAGCTCTGTCTGTTCTGCTAATAGGCCTGCCCCTGAAGCTGTAGCTCTTGGGTCCACAGCAGGAGGAGAACTACCCCTATTCCCACCTCCACCCCCACCCCCAGTCTGTTCTTTCTAACCAAAGGGACACGTTGCCTTTACACCACCTTGGGGATTTTTTAGGGTAGGTCCTCACTACTTTACCGGGCTAAAAAGTCTGTAGTAGAAGAGGGTTCATCCATAGAGATGGGATGGGTACGTGTCTGCTTCATACTGATTCACAGTTCCTACTCTACAGTCAGAGAAAAGAAGCAGGCCATCCTGCGTGACCTCTGGAGGTGGAGTGGTTCAGTGCATGATGTACAGGCTCTGGAGTTCAATTTGGATTCAACTCCCACCAATGCCGCTTTGTGGCCAAGCAACTGTCTGAAAGTTCTTTAACTTTTCAAAGCCTCATTTTTCACATTTGTAAGATGAAATCAGACCACCTACTCTAGAGGACTGAGATTTATCTAAGCTATATAAGGCACCCTACTCATAGTAGGCACTCAATAAATGTTAGTTTCTCTTTCCTTTCCTTTTCAGGGGGATCTTGTCGGTGTCATGGAGCCAGGCTGAATCTGAGCTGCTGATCAGCAGTGCCAAAGACAATCAGATCTTGTGCTGGAACTGGGGAGCAGTGAGTAGACAAGGCCTTCTGTGAGAGTGCTGGGATGGGAGGAGAGATGGTGGAGGACTCCCAACTGCAGCTGTGTGTTTTGGGTTTTGTGGTCTGCATGGTCCCTAATGGTTGTGTTCCCTCATTTTAGGTGGTGTATAAGCTACCCACACAGAAAAGTTGGTGCTTTGATGTGCAGTGGTGCCCTCGGGACACTTCAGTGTCCTCTGCTGCCTCCTTTGATGGCTGGATCAGTTTGTACTCTGCGAAGGGTATGACCTGGGATGTCCAGACAAGACAGGCTGACAAGGTTTGAAGAGCTTGGTGGAGAATGCTGGAGAGAAGGGGCTTCTCTATGGGTTGGGAGTGGGGGAAGGAAAACATACAGCCTAAGAAAAGGTGGTGGCCGTTGGAGCCTGGGAGACCGGGCCTTAGTTTGGGAGGGCTACACCTTTGCTCCAGAGCCTGTCTTCCTGGGGGATGTCAGTTGCTGCCACAAGACAAGGGAGGCCTTCACCTTTTTGAATACTTCTTGTAGTATTTCAGTGACATAGGACCTCCATGCTGTGACCATTATTTCAGGAGTATGAACTGTCTTTTCTCCATCTCTTCCATAGACCCATTTTGTGCCACACTCCATTGTAGACCTTGGGTGCAGTGGGCTCTGCAGGAGTCATGCTGCTGCATGGGCATTGCACCCTCACTCCCAGCCCCGGCGCCATTCTCTGTACTATGAGTGTCCAGCCTTTCTAGGCCACATTGGGTGTCTCAAGGGTTCCTCTCAGTTTGGAGTTTGTAGGTAGAGTTCCTGGCTAAGTCCCTACTTCAGACTGGTGATACTGGTTCCCTTTTGCCCCGAGATCTCCTGTTCTTTCAGCAGCTTCAACCTCTTTGGCAAAGTCCAGCTTCTTCCGCCACTGCAGGTACCAGAGCAGGTGGCCCAAGCAACAATGGTATCTTCCCTGAAAAAGCCCCCCACGTGCATTAGAAGGCCAGGAGGTGTTTCATTTGCTCTAAGTGTACTGTGTGTTTAGGGTGTGTGTGTGTGTGTGTGTGTGTGTGTGTGTGTTTGTGAAGCCTACCATGTGCCCAGCATAGAACAAAGTTCTATTGGAGATTTATTCCCTCCACTTCTGTCCTAGATCAGGTCCCATGTTACTTCTCAAGCAGAGAATTACTGTAGCTTCCATCTCTTTTACCCCTTCACCCATTCTATGCCCTGCTTGCTGTGCTAATCCTGTCTAAAAAGAATTGATTGCTTTAAACCTCTTGGTTATGGAGAACAGCCAGAGATCCCACCTGATTTTCCTCTAACCCTTGTATGTCTGGATTGGTAGTAATACAAAGTAGGAAAGAAAAAAAAATGTAAATTTCATCATGTTGCTCCCCTGCTCATAAACTTTGAGGTCCCCTCCCTCTTGTAGACTTAAGGCCAAATGCCCACAGGGCCCTACTTACCTTTCCAGTTTTCATTCCCACTTCGTTCCCATGTATGCCTTATGCTCCAATTACAATTTCTGTTCAAATAAGAAGTACTCAACTCTCCTGCCTCTGCCTGTTCTCTACCCTTCAGCTTCTCTCCTGTGCCCAGTGATACCTTTTCGATCCACTCAATGTAGCCTTTCAAGGTTCTGCCACTTCCTCCATGAAGCCCTTCTCTAACCCTAGGCAAAATTAACCTTATTGCTGTAATCCCACAGATTTATACTCCTATAATGATACAGTCTTTTTTTTTTTGGTAAAGATTTATTTTTTGTTTATTTATTTCTCCCCACCCCCTCGTTGTTTTTTTACTTTTGCTGTGTCTGCTGTGTGCTCGTCTTCTCTTTTTAGGAGACACTGGGAACCGAACCCAGACCTCCATGTGGTAGGCTCAGTCTCCTGAGCCACATCCGCTTCCCCAATGATACATTCTAACTGCACTGAAGTTATTTGTCTGGAGATCCTACTGAAAATAGACTCCTTGAGGTTAATGTCTACTTTTGTATACCCTAAGCCAGGGGTTATTAACCAGTGGAAAGATTTCAGGGGGTCTGTGAGTTTGAATTGAAAAAAATAAACTTATTATCTTTATTTTCTCTGACCTCTGATGTTGAATGTCATAAAACTATCTGCCACTACATTCTGAGAAGGGGTCCATGGTTTTCATGTGACTGACAAAGGGGTCCATGGAACAAAAAAAGGTTAAGAACCTCTGCCTAAGCAGTGCTTCTCAAACTTCCGTGTTCATACACATCACCCGGGGATCTTGTTAAAATTCAGATTCTGGTTCATTAGGTCTGGGCTAGGTTCCCAGTTGTTGCCCTTGCCGCTGGCCGAGGGCTTTAAGTAGCAAGGCCCTGAAGCACCTAGCATAATGTTTAAATAGATTATTGAATTGTAACCAATGTATAAAAGAAGAGGCTCTTGTTTTCAGAGCCAACAGTTTTCTTAGGGAGGTAACACTAATATACCCAGAGGCAGTGAGGTGAAGAACTCTGAACTAGAGGTCAGGGGCCTGAACTCTTATCATAGCTCTGTCACTTATTAGCTGGGTAATCTTGGACAAGTCACTTAACCTCTTAGAACTTCAGTGTTCTTATCTGTAAAATGGGCATAGAAATATCTGCCCACCTTATATTAGTGAATTGACATGAGCCTCAAATGAGATATGTGTAAGTGTACTATGTACTTTGTAAAAGCAGAAAGTACTAACAAATAAAAAGTTAAGATAGTTTTGTTTATCACTATTCTGTGTTTTAGGTTTATTCCTTCATTCTTTTTTTCCAAAACTTTTAAATTTATTGGAGCTATTGTAGGTTTATAGAAAAATCATGCAGAAAGTGCAGTGTTTTCATATACCATACACACACACACACACAGAGTTTTCCCTATTGCATTTTGCATTAGTGTGGTACCTTTGTTACACATGCTAAACTGATATTATTATAATTATATTGTTAATTATATTCCATAGTTTACATTAGGATTCACTCTTTGTGTTGTAGAGTTCTGTGTTTGTTTTTAATTTTTAGTCATATATAACCTAAAATTTCCTATTTTAACCTCTTTCAACTATACAATTCAGTAGTGTTAATTACAGTCACAATGCTGTGCTACCATCACAACAAATACGAATCTGAGTGGGAAAGTTCATTGAGAAGGTGGGTCTTAGGAAGGGAACTGGTGAGTGGTTAGGGAATAAAACAGAAGTTCTCAGCCTTGGCTGCACATTAGAATAATTTGGAGAACTTTTAAAAATACTGGTACCAGGGAGCGGATGTGTGGAAAAAAAGGTGGTGTTCACTGGGATGCAGAGACTGATGGTTGCAGGCAGGAAGTTTATTGGGAAGCTCTCCCAAAGGAGGGGGTCTGAAGAATAGACTTCAGTCCTCCCTCTGGCATGGCGGGGGTCTGAAGAGAGACTTCAGCCCACCCGTGGAAGGTGGTGGATATGACTTTATACAGTACATCAATAGGTGGGGAAACGTTAGTCTGTGGGAGGGGGTTAGAGACTGAGTACAGCCTGGGGCCAATAAGGGGCTGGAAAAGTGAATTCTTCCCGTGTATGGCTAGGGGGTAGTGGGCTAGGAGGTGGGGTATTCTTGGAAGGCGGGAGGGGCTGGTGGGGCCTGGGCCCCGGGAAGGGGTGAAGGTCCTTATCTGCTCCACTCCCACTGTGATATGGATCTTTTGTTCATTCTCGGGGGGAGATGAGCTGCCTCTGCACAAGTAGGCCTGGTCTTATTACCTATTAATATTTGCAAACCTCATAAGGGGGAACCTCTAACATTCCCAACTCTTTGATTATATATCTATGATGAAGGACCTAAGTAATGGGAATACTGGGCAGAACGGGAGGGCGAGGGGATTCGGGACATCGAAGCAGTCCGGCTACTTCCTGCTGTGATGGGGCGGCTGAGGATTCCCTTCCGTTCTGTCCAGTGGGTTCTGATTTCTGGTCCCGAAGAGGTTGGTATTGATTGGCGTTCGTGTAGCAAGAAGATGCCGTCCACATATTCCTGAGTTGTTGTTTGTATGATTCGGCGTGTGAATCAGACGAGAAGCTGTAAGAGACGAGGACCCAAAAGGAGCAGCAGCAGTAATAACAGTGTGGTGTTATAATGGGTAAAAGGACTGATTTTAGGGTGAAGAGAAGTAAGAGAGAGATGAGGATAACCAGGACTGATTTCCACAGCTGTTGTCTTGGGCCCTCTGAATGATCTCTATGTTTTCTTTTAAAATTTTAAGATTTTCTTCTACCTGCCCAGTTTTGTTTATATAAAAACAAGTTTCATTTAGGATTGCACAGGTGCCTCCTGTGATCTTGTGATATTCTCATGGTTGGTTTTGGGATTAGTACATCCTGTTGGATTAGGGACAGGGGTGGGGTTTGGGGTCATCTGTTATCAGAGCAGGGGATACCTACCAGCACCGACTAGGGTCATGGGGGGTTATTTTGCTAAATAGGGCTAACAGGATGTAGCTCAGATGGTTGAGCACCTGCTTCCATGTACAAGGTCCCAGGTTCCATCCCTGGTACCTCCTAAAAAAAACAAACAAATGAAAAAAAAAAACAACTCTCATTGGGGAGTGGATGTATTAACAGCTCAGGGCTTAAGTGCCTGCTTCCCATGTCTGAGGCACTGGGTTCAATCCCTGGTATCTTCTAAAAAAAATACCGGTACCACTCCCAGAGATTCTGATTTTATTGTCTGGGGTATGGTCTGACAATCCTAGATATTAATGTGTGTGTGTGTTTTTTAAAGCTTTCTATGTTTTTTTTTTGTCTTTTTTTTTCTTATCTATGTGGTTTTAATGTGCAGCTAAGTGTGAGAACTGCTGAAGTAAGGAACTTTATTAAGCACCTATTTTGTGCCACGTGTTTCATATAAAACATCTAATTTGGTGTGAAGGTGGGGGTGTTGTGGTGGGCAAAGCACAGAAGCAGGAATGAACCAGGTGTTTAGGGGATGTGATGAGATCACATAAATGAGCAGAGAGAGCTGCTTACAGAGGAAGGCTTGGCCCTGATTTTGGAGGATTTTGTGCACTAGAGGCAGGGGAGCTTAAGCTCTCTTCTGTGGCCTTGTGTAGTCATTACAAGCTCCTGCATAGCAACAAGGAGACGCTGGGAGTCTAAGGCTTGGACTGGAGGAGGGAAAAAACCAGAGCCAACAACCTAGTCCAGTAATCTAGGTGTGCTAGCAGTGGGAATGGAGTAGAGGGGATCTGCATGAGAGACACTGAACAAGAAGAAAAGATGAGACTCTGATGTCACTTGGCTACTGTGGGTATAAAGTCTGTGAGAATGCCAAGGTTTTTAGCCCAGGTGATTAGGAAAATGGTGGTACCAAGACAGGTGCGGAGAAGATGAGTGCCATGTGCTGACATTTTAAGCTGATGGTGCTAAAAGTGCAGAGGTGCTTTTGGCATGGGTGGCACATTCCATGCTCAATTCTATCCTAGTCCAACCCCAGGAGTTCTCTTACTACTGATTTCCTATCCTGGGATTGGCCCATAGATAGCCTTCCATTTGATCCTGACCTGGTGTTAGTTTTCAACTTGAAAGTTGATATTTGCCCTTCTTTGCTTTGGGGAAAGCTGGTCACTTTTGGCCTCCCCAGCATCCCTCCCCACCAGGTGCCACAGGTTTGTCCCCACTTCGTCTTCATCAGTCAAGTCACCACAGAATCTGAATTCCTGATGTGGTCTGCTGAGCTGCAGGAAGCCCTGGGATCAGGAAGTCTCCTGAATTATTGTCAGAATAAGATCCAGCAAGCCTCACTGCAAGGTGAAGAGATGCTCTGGCAGTTCCTGAAGGTAGGGAGCCTAAAGGCCTCATGCTCAGAGGTATTTCCCCAAAGCCTGGAATCCAGATCTGACACACCACCCTGTGTCAAAACCTTTATATCTAGGGATTCGAAACTATACTGTGTGGGGAGTGGGAGTAGCTCAGTGTTTGAGTACCTGTTTCGTGTGTATGAGGTCCCAGGTTCAATCCCCGGTACCTTCTAAAACAAAAACAAGAAATAAAAACTACACTGTGACTCAGATTACAGAGGTTCCAAGTCCTATTAGCTTTTCTTCTATACAGCACCTACTCTCTGGTCAAAACACCTTCACTCTTTACTGGAGGCCTAGAGGCCTTGTGAAGTGGCTAGGGATGATGAGGAACGCACGGTAGTTTTCCTTTGTTGCCTCTATTGCTGGTGTCCTGGATACTTTACCAGAGCCGAAGTGAGGGTTTTCACAGTATCATGCCAAAAGACAGGTAGGAGAGTGGGAAGGAAGAAGAAAGAAAGGAAAGAAAAGGGGGTGGGGTGGGAAGAAAGGGTAGGAGGATGGTTAGAAGGGCACATTGTCATGAGCAGCCTCTGGGTTTGTTCTGAGTAACCCAAAGGAAGTCATTGTGGAGGGCCTCAGGGTTCAGGTCCCACTATACTCTGGATACATGGATTCACTTCCAGTTCTAATTAATTTCAAGTTGCTTATGACACCTAGAGGAGTGTTACACCTGTCAAAGGAAATGAGCAAGTGAGAGATCTGAAGGAAGGAAGGGAAGTAGCTGACTGGTAGGCAATGGGGGGGATTATTCAAATCTTTGGGATTGTGGAGAAGAGTGCAAAAAAAAAAAAAAAAACAGGGTCTGTCCCTGGGGGTTTTAGAAGAATGCATGGTCTGTACTTCAGACATAGTAGAACTTTAGGAGAGTAGATGCCAGGAAGCAGAGAAGGAGAAAATAATTTGAGAAAGATCATCAACTATAGAGTGAAATTAGAGAACGATCTGGGAAGAAAAGACTAAGAAATCGTGCTTCTGTGATAAGGATCCAGATGAGAGTTCCAGGAATGGTGGGGAAGGAGGGAACAGGAGTTCAGACTTTGCTCTGCTGAACTAAGGAGACTGGGGTGCCTACAGGACAGAGGAATGTCTGGTTTAAAAAGCTGCCCAAGAGCTGTCTATTGTGATGGTTTTTGATGCTGAGTATGGATGAGCATTTCCAAAGGAAGGAGTCCTGAGAGACTACGGAAGAGGTCATGGTCAGAATTCAGCATTCACTGTGGGATAAATGAAGGGGCCAGACCTGCTAACCCAGATTAGGGAGGGCCACAGGAAGGTTTGGCCCTCAGTTTCGGGGATGCTGGCTCTCTACTGTTTCCATGCAACTTCCACCAGGGCTTTTCTCAGCTAGGCATTTAGACTCACAAGACTACCCTAGGGTGCACTTGGTACCAGTCTCCTCAGAAGGATTTGTGACAGGAAGCACAGCTTGTCAGCAGGACAGCATCAGGCAGTCCATGCTTCAGGGTCACAAAGCTATCCAAGAGTTCTCAAATTCAGCTCCCCCCAAAGTCAGCTCAGGTGTGAGGAGATAAGATGCTCATCGGGCAGGCGTGTAAGTTGCCCTGGCTTGGAAACTTCGTGTTCCACAAGAGCCAGTATCTCTTGTAACAACCCCATAAGCATGACCTCCAGAGTCCCTACAAGGGATCTGTCCAGTTACAAGAGTCATTGCAATCAGGGATGCGCAAAGCATGGTGTCCCCATCAATTTTTTATAGTTTATTTATAGCTCCTCTCAGTTCACCTGCAATTTACCAACGCCAACCAACGTTGCCTGGGAACATAATTGACATTTTATTCTCATCAAGGTAACAGGAAGGAAGAAGTCCACTGACTTCTCATGCAAAGGGGGAAGGGGTTTTGTTAACACTTTGCCCATAGCCCAACAGTAAATCAGATTTGGAGAGGAAAAGGGAGAGATGATGTTGGCCTCAGCAGAGTCACTTCTGGTAATACAAAGAACTGTATTCGACAGTTCAGGGTAACACTAGAACAGTTGCACAGCTTGATACAGGAGGAAGGTCATTCACATTCATTCATTTTCAGTGTTCTTTGGTTCCTTAGATGACCTTAGAACAAGACTCCAGAATGGAATTCCCAAAGCTATTAGGATATAGTAAAGATGAGCTTCAGAAGATGGTAAGTTGCTTTTCACATCAGAAACATGTGTTTGGTACAGAGAATAATTAATGCACATTCAAGAATGTGGCCTTCAGGGGTTGAGCTTTTCCCCAGGAAAATGGCTCAAGAATCTTAGTGAGTCCAGTTGGTGGGGTATGGAGGTGGGAAGAGAGCATGATGCTGGGAAGGGTGGTCCTCATAGGTCTCGCCCTGCAGGTGGCTGCATGGTTGAAGAGTGACTTGGGGCTGAGTGAGAGTCCTCAGCCCAAAGGAGATGACCTCAACATTAATAGGCAACACACCTGCAGCCAGGTGTGGTAGGGCCCAGCCAGCCAGACCTAGGGTAGCACAGGAGACCTGCCTTTAAGACGGTTTTCCCTTCTTGGTCCTTTGCTTTGCTCTCAGTAAGCACTTGGCTTTTGTGGAAGCCTTCAAATTCCTCAGTTCTCCCTTGGAACCAAAATGAGACAAAAGGTTCCATGAGCTTTCAGGCCAGGGATGGAGCTGTGTCTTAACCATGAACTAATACCCTTCCCAAACTTTGCCTAATTATTCCTTTATCTCTACCCATTAAGGACCCAATAGTAGGGCTCCCAAAGATAGCCACTAAGCCAGCTATCTGTCTCTCTTCTGGATTCAGTTCCTAAGTAGGCACCTCAAAACTCTTCTGTCATGTCATTTTCTTTGTGAGTCCCCGCTCACCAAGGGGACGGGAACTCAATGTCCTACTGACGTGGCCCAATCAAAGCCTTAATCATTATTTAATCAAGTAAAAATGAAACCTCTGAATCCAATATAATCTAATATGCCCAGAGGAGCAGACCAGTTTACAAACATAATCTAATATCTCTTTTTGGAATTCATAAATAATATCAATCTGCTACACCCCACTACATTTTGTTGATGAGGAATGAAAATTGGAAGCTTTGTTTTGGGACAAGGGAAGCTAAATGATATAGAGGTTATGGGGGATGTGCTGTGGGCCCTGAAGAGGTCAGAAAAACATCTGGGGGAAGGCTAATGTGGAGGGGATGCCTCTGCTTGCAGGCACGGATGAACTCCTGAGCCAGGCTCTCCTGCTTGGGGAACTGGGCCTTGCTGTGGAGCTGTGTCTAAGGAAAGAGCGCTTTGCTGATGCTATTATCCTGGCCCATGATGGCAGTGCAGATCTGCTGAAGCAAACACAAGAGCTCTACTTGGCCAAGAAGAAAACCAGAATTTCCTTGGTACCTGTTCATTGTGCAGGAGAGGAAGGGAATGGATTTCTTGGACCTTGTCAGGTAGATGCCCACATCTTGGGTCTGGTGTTTAGAGTCTCTTTACCCATTAATACCATTCCTATCTCACCCCCAGCCCCTATTCAGTTCTGTAACAGGAAGCTGCTCACAGGTAGCTTTTCTACACATCTCTGTGCATGACTTCTGCTGCCTGTCCTGGATGAATGGCTGATGGCCTTCTTCCCTCTCTGCTTATTATAGCTTCTAGCCTGTGATGTGCAGAAGAATTGGAAGGATGTGGTGTATGCCTGTAGCCTGCAGAACTGGAGGGAGGCACTGGCCTTGCACCTGACATGCTCAGTACCTGAGCTCTGTGGTAGGAGTGACCTTAGGCTTTAAGATGGAGTGGTCTACCCTCCTTAGTCAATGGATTCACTGAGGGAAGAGGCAGAGTAGCAGCCTGAGCTCTGGGAGGTCAGACCATGTTGCTAGACCCGTATCTGGCTCAGCCAGGAAGCAGGGACTATGGTACATGCCCCCAAGTTTCAGTAGGGATCATTAATTGTCCCATTTTAATTTTTTCTAGTCATACCTCGACACAGGGGCTTTGCTCTTTAGTGTAGAGTAGGGTTAACCTCAGTGTTGTCTTAAAGCCACTGTAGTTATTTGTCCCAAAGCTCATAGTCCTTACCTATTTCCAACCAGAGAAGGAGGAAAATCAAAGGGAAGCTTTGTCATTAATGAAGTTTCCATCTCTCTGCAGACATGCTGGGAACTCGCATGGAGCAGGAGGGTGGCAGGGCACACATTATGTTATGTGTGCTCGGGGACTGGGGAATGGCTGTTGGAATGCTGAGCAAAATGCCACCAGGCTCCATCGCCCATGACTCTGCAGGGTACCAGCCACTCTCTGCCAGGCCCTTGGGAGAGGCTAGTGTTGGGCTTGTGCAAGGATAGCAGAGGCGAGTCCTCTGGGTGCCCAGGCCGGAGCCAGTATATTGGAGAGGAGAGAAGGTCCCTCAACATCTGGGACCTTCTGCCAAGGGTGTGATATCACCTCCTTCTCTTCTTAGTCAGGGGAGACTGAGCAGCAGCTGCTGGGATATTAACCTTCATATTTTTTTCTCATCTCAGGTTGGTTATGCAAATTAATTCTATATTTGGATAATTATGAGCCTGGCTTTCCTATTAGCAGGTGTGAAAAGCTTTGTAGCTCTAACCTGTACCAAGCATTCTGCAACTGACCACAGAAGGCAGGGGTCATAGATTTCATGGGGAGACAAAAGTCACACATGAAACAATATTATTACAGAGTCTGTAGTTGTTGACATACTAACAGAGATGGTAAAGAAAGCAAAAAGAGGAGGCAGAGATGTAAAAGAGTTTAAGACCCGGATGGGTCCAAGTGATCCCAATCCAAATAGCTTGGGAGATGAGGCCAAGTGACCCTTCTTTAACTGGCATATCTCTTATATATCATTGACTGCTGCTTTCACCGGTTATGGCCTGAAAATGCTGCCCTCATCTCTACTCATAGTGGGAAATCCCTAGGTGGTTGCCTGGGATTAGAGCAGGATGTACTTTATTTTTTTATATATTTTTTATTTTTATTTTTTTAAAGATTTATTTATTTTATTTTTTATTTATCCCCCCCTTGCTGCTTGTGCTGCTGTGTCCATTCGCTGCGTGTCTTCTCTGTGTCTGCTTATCTCCCCCTTGCTGTGAGGTCTTGCCGCATCAGCCCACGGCGCCACGCAAGCCAGCCTGCCCTCACAAGGAGGCGCCGGGAAGCGAACCCGGGGCCTCTCATATGGTAAACAGGTGCTCTATCCATTGCGCCACACCGGCTTCCTGCCGTGAGGTTGCTGCATCAGCCCACCGCACCACTCAGGCCGGCGTGCTCACAAGGAGGCCTCGGGAGGCGAACCCGGGCCTCCCATATGGTAAACGGGGGCTCTATCCACTGAGCCACACCCGCTTCCCCAGGATGTACTTTAAAAAAGGGCTGACCCCCCTCATCCTTGTCCTTATAGGACCTGATGGAGGTGGCGATGGCCCTCAACAGGAGCTTGGAGCTATTCCAGGGTCTTGGTGGAGTGAGCTCAGGCCCTGCCACTGCCTCCAGGGTTACTAGTATGCCAATCTCTTGGCAGACTGGGGCAGCCTGGCCATGGCCATGGGCTACCTACCCGGTGACTGTGCGCAGGTGATTGGGGGCCCTGTGGAGAGAGCAAACTATTTCGTTCAGTCAGCCAACACTAGCAGAGCACTACCATGTGTCAGCACTGTGCTAAATGCTGAAGCTTCCAGGATAAATAAGATCTAGTTCCTCAAACAGTTCATAATCTATTGGGGGATGATCAGATGTCAATAACTAATAGTGCATAATGGAAGCTTGTACATAGCACTATGGGACACAAGGGAAGGGCCAGATTTTGTCCAAATGAGTCAGGGAAGATTTGCTAGTAGTTAAAGCTGTTGAGCTAGACCTTCAGAGAGAAGTAGCTCAGCAGCAGATGTTGGGCATTCTAGGCAGAAAGAACAGCAAGGAAAGAGTTGTGCAAGAGCTTGGCAGGGTTGAGCGCACTTTGAGTCATCTAAGGGGGCTGGAGTGTAGAGGGTCAGCTGAAGTTCTGCTGTATGGACTGAGCTTGCACGAGAGGATGTTTTGCTCGTTAAATTTTACTTAATGTAGTTCTTCGTTTTAACAATTCTTATAGTTACCAGTTCAGCAGCTGAGAGATCGGCTTTTTCATGCTCAGGGTTCTGGTGTCTTGGGCCAACAGTCTACCCCATTCCCCTTTCCCTGGGTTATTGTGGGAGTTACCCCTCAATCTAAAGAGACCTCATCTTACAGATTGGGATTCCAGCCTTCTCACCAGGTAAGATCTTATTTGTTTGTTCATTTGTTCATTCATTCAAAAATACTTATTGATGGTATGCCAGGCATGATTCTAGGTACTTGAAATATGTTTGGGAACAAAATTGGTGAAAATTCCTGATCTCATAGAGCATAAATTCTGTTATTTTTCTCATTACTATTTATTGAACAACTACTAGGCTCTTAAACCATAAAGGTACACAAACTGTGATCCTTATTACCCTCAAATAGTTCCTAGTCTAATGGAAAGATAGATATATATACCCTCAAATAGTTCCTAGTCTAATGGAAAGATAGGTATATAGTACCTCAAACAATAACAGAATACGCATTCTTAAACAAATGCTTATACACCAATGTTTATAGCAGCATTATTCACAATAGCCAGAAGGTGGAAATAACCCAGGTGTCCATCAATAAATGAATGGATAAGCAAAATGTGGTATATACACACAAGGAATGTCAACTGGGAGTGTGGCTGTTCTGGAATATTATTAGGCCAGAAGAAAGAATGGAGTTATGAGACATGCTGCAACATGGAAGAACCTTGAAAACATTATGCTTGATGAAATAAGCAAGGCCCATAAAGACAAATATTGTGTGGTATTATTTATAAGAGATGACTAGAAAAAGCAAATTCTCAGGGATCAAAAGTAGATTGGGAAAAAAAAGTAGATTGGAGGTTTTCAGGGGATAAGGGGAAGGGGGAAGGGGGTGTTTGGGGAAAATTTTTAATTAAAAATTTAAAAGAAAAAGAAAAAAAGTTAAATGTCAAACTATCATATAACCTGGAAATCCCACTTCTAGGAATGTACTCAAAAAATTGAAAACAGGAGCTTGAACAGATATTTGTACAACAATGTTCATAGCAGCATTATTGACTATAGCCAAAAGGCAAAAGCAACCCAAATGTCTATCAACAAATGAATGGGAAAACAAAATGTGTATGTGGGGGACAGTATTCAGGCAATGTTTCAGAATGAGTGTGATATTTGAGCTGAATCTTGAAGATTACCAGTTATTTGAGAAAGGAAGGGGTAGATGGAGGCTATTTCAGGCAGAGGGAGCACCATGTACAAAGACATTGAAGTGAGAATGAGCAAAGCCCATTTGAGGAACTACTAGTACTTCAATGTGGCTGCAAAACAGGTGTTAGTAGCAATGAACTGAGGGTAAATGAAGATGGAGACACAAATAGGAGTTAGATCGTGAAGGACCTGGCATTCTATGCTCAAGAGCTTGGACTTTATCCTGAGGGCAGTGAGGAGCTGTTGAATACTTTCATGCAGGGGAATGACATGATTAGCTACGTGTTTAGGATGGGCAAGGCTGGAGGCAGGGAGACCAGTTAGGAGGCTGTTGCAATACTACCAGCTAGAGATGATGAGGACATGACATGACCTAAAGCAGTTGGATAGTGAGGCTAGATTTGATATATTTAGTAGTTATAATTGACAGAAATTGGTTATAGTTTGGAGGTGTTGGGGGGAGGGGGAGAGTGATGGAGGAATTGGGAATAATCCCCAGGATCCTGGCCACAGTGCTGTTAACCTGTGAGACCAGGAGCCTACTAGAGAGGCTGGGGAATAAAATCCAGGGAGATCTGAAGGTAGAGATATCAGGCAGATGTTCCAATGATGTATCCTATCCCACATTCAACTCTCACCCTAGTTCTCCTTTCCTTTTCTTCCCTTCTTTTATTTTAAAATAATTACTGGGAAGCGGGTGTAGCTCAATCGATAGGGCTCCCGTTTACCATATGGGAGGCCCTGGGTTTGATTCCCGGGGCCTCCTGGTGAAGGCAAGTCAGCCGGCGTGGTGAGCTGATGCAGCAGAACGACCCAACAAAGGGAGACAAGTAGACACAGAAAAACACACAGCAAATGGACACAGCGAGCACAAGCAGCAGGGGGGGATAAATAAATAAATAAATAAAATCTTTAAAAAAATATATGAATAAATAAAATAAAATAAAATAATTACTGATTCCCAGGAGATGGCAAAGAAATGTACAGGGAAGTCCCATATACCCTTCCCCCAAGCCACCATGCCAACATCCCACATAACTACAGTATGATATCAAAACCAAGAAGCTGACAAAAGTACAGTTCATAGAGTTTATTCAGATTTCACCAGTTTTCCATATACTTATTTGTATGTGTGTATAGTTCTACACAACTTTCTCAGATGTGTAGCCTCTCTCATCTGTACCAACCCGAGACTCTTGCATGACCTTTTTATAGCCACACCCATCCATTTCCCTCCCATCCTCAACCCCTGGTAATCACTAATTTGTTCTCCAACTCCATAATTATGTTATCTCATGATTGTTACATAAATGAAACCATGCAATATGTATCCTTTTGAGATTGGCATTTTTTCACTCAGCATAAATTCCTTGAGGTTCATCCAAGTTGTGTGTATCAATGGTTCATTCCCTTTTATTGCTTAGTAAGAGTCCATGGTATGGATGTATGACAGTTTGTTTAACCATTCACCCTATGAAGGAATTTGGGTAATTTCTAGTTTGGGGCTATTATGAATTATGCTGTTATGA